>PVKE010027269.1:0-21731 GCA_004027555.1 Craseonycteris thonglongyai | reverse complement strand
TGTGTGTGTGTGTGTGTGTGTGTGTGTGTGTGTGCGAGTGTATAAATTGAGGTCTGACAATTACGTTTGCAAACTAGCCACCATGCACTTACATTGGCAGCACTGTACAAATAACTAGGCAAAGTTTCATAACTTTATCAGTGTCTCACAGCTGTGTTCTGGTCGATGTGTGGTAGTGTCTGGGGAAGTGGTGTTCATTAGTGTTGTTGCATCTTTTTGTGTGCTGTCACAAAAACGTCAGAGCTTGAACTAGAGCAAGAAACAAATGTGAGATTTCTTGTTAAACTTGGCAAGATTGGAAGTGAAATCAGGGGCATGTTAAACCAAATTCATGGGGATAATGCCATGAAGAAAACAGCAGTGTACAAATGGATTAAACATTTTTCTGAAGGGAGAGAAAGTGTCACTGAGAAAGAGAGGTCAGGGTGGCCAGTAATGAGCAGAATGGATGAAAGCATTGTAAAAATTCATTGAATTGTGTGTCAAAGTCATCGGCTGACTATGAGAAGCATAGCAAACCAAGAAAACATAGATAGAGAAACAGTGAAATCTTAACTGGAAATCTTGGCATGAGAAAAGTGTGTGCAAAAATAATCCTGAAGGGACTCACCCATGAACAAAAGCAAAGAAGAGTCAAAGTTTGCCAAGACCTTTTGGAGAGGCAGGAAGATCTTTTGGGCTGTGTTATCACTGCCGATGAAACATGGGTGTATGAATTGAACGCTGAAACAAGGCATGAATGCACACAATGGAAGTCCCGTATTTTCCGGCATATAAGACGACCGGGCGTATAAGACGACCCCCTAATTTTGCAGTTAAAACATAGGTTTAGGCCTATATTCGCCATATAAGACGACCCCCCCAATTCCGAGGCTGTAGTCTTATACAGCGAATATAGGTATAAACCTATGTTTTAACTGTAAAATTAGGGGGTCGTCTTATACGCCCGGTCATCTTATATGCTGGAAAATACAGTCAGTCAATTCTTCACAACCAAGACAGTTCCATCAGCCCTCTCCTACAGGCCACAGAATACTACGAAACTCCTTTTACAACCTCAGACGGGGTTTCCAGCTAAACTCTCTTCACAGCTATGGAGTTCCATACACTGCATGTCATCAGTGGTGTCCAAATCAAGAGTCAAAATGATGGTGTGAAACTTTTTTGCTGTTGGAGAGATTTTTCATTATGAATTTGTACCAACTAAACAGTCAACCAAGTTGACTATTTGGAAGTGCTGAACAGGCTGTGTGAAAAATTTAGATGAAAACGACTTGAACTTTCCACCAACCACTCATGGCTTTAGCATCAGGTTGTTAGCCAATAAACAAATAACTGTACTGGGACACCCTCCCTGCTCATATGATCTAACCACCAGTGACTTTTTTCTTTACCTGAAGATAAAGAAATATAGAAAGGAACACATATAGATGACATTCAGGACATCAAGGGTAATATGATGATGATGATGCTGATGGCTGTTCCAGAAAAAGAGTTCCAAAATTGCTTTGAAGCATGAACTAGGTGCTGGCATTGGTGCATAGCTTCCCAAGGGGAGGACTTTGAAGGTGACTGTAGTGATATTCAGCAATGAGGTATGGAGCACTTTTTCTAGGATGCGTTTGAGAACTTAATTGTCAGACCTCGTATATACTTTTTAAATTGTTGTCGCTTGTCTAAAGAACCCTAGTAGTATATTTGATTGCAAAACAATCTTTAGTTATCTATTTAACAAAAGTAACAATAAAAATTTCAGATATCAATCTGAAAAGAAGTAGTGAGACGACCCAGTTGTCTTTAGCAATCAAGGGCCCAATAAAGATAATAAGAAGCATGGATATGACTCCAAAAATGCCACAGAGTTGTTTCTTAGGCAGATTACTCAAAGGTGAAGAAATCCTTTTATACTCTCCTCTTCAGAACAGAACAGTAATCTAAGAAACTGCCATTTTAGCAGAGAGAAATCAAACTGTCAACTTGTATGAATATATCACTTGCCTGATTTAAAAATGAACATTCTAAATAAATGCTTTAGATCTTAAACAGCTTGCACCACACAAAACAAAATTCCTTTTCCACAAACTACGACCTTCTATATTCATTCAGATTTTATCCTATTTTTTCTCATTTTACTTAAGACAAAATTACTTCCATTTTATCCCCTGAAAAAATCCCACATCCCTTGTATACTTTGCTTATTAAAAAAAACATTCTGAAGTATTTGGTATCATTTCATAGTTGGAACAGTAGGTGGTCAACTGAAATACATTCTTTAGAGCTATGTAAATAAAACTTCATAGCATACAATGACACTAAAATGTCAACGTTGTAAATTTATTTTCTTCAAGCAAATGTATTGGTGTGGTAGCAAAATTCTTAATAAATATTGGATTAAAGGAAGATGCAAGAGTAGGCCTTGGTGAGGAAGACGGGATGGCTCAGTGGGTTGAGAACAGATCTGAAGCCCCAGGGTCCAAGGACTGAGTCCAGGCCCCAGCCTGTGTGGACCCACATGCTGAACTGGGTCATGATTCCCATGTGGGAAAACCCTGGTTCAGTTATTGCTGGGGCGAGCTTTCTTGTAGGAGGCACCTGGTTCAGCTCACAGGGCTGTGCCTCCCATGCAGGAGGCCCCAAGCCTGGTTCTCACACTGCGTGGCTCCACACCTACCTGTGGAATGAAACGATGTGGAAAAAACGAATGATGTACGACTATGGAGACTGCTCTGGGCCACCTCCCTTCTCTCTTCGTCTCTGTCTTGCAAAAACAATAAAATAAGTCTTAAAATAATAAAAAGATTGTGCACCTGGAAACTACGTAATTTCTATCAATATATGTCACCCCAATAAATTTAACAATAAAAAAATAAAAAGTGTAGTCCTTAGTAAATGACCTGGGGGAAAAATGTTTCCAAAAGGTTTGAGTTGTAAAATACATTTCCTAATTGTTTTATGGCACTGATATAGTCCAGAGTTTTATGGCTGCCCTTGTCTCTTGTAATTCTTCCATTGGACTCTTCATGATCTCTGTTGTTTTTGGTGTTTGCATATCATGCTGAATTGTGTGGTGAAACTTTTATAGAACATACATATCCTACTTATATGACTTGCTTGGTAAAGGAAACTACAATGTAGTTCCACAGACTTTGGAATTGAGCTTAATAAATGAAAGATATCATCATTAAAAAAAAAGATAACATTCTAGGGGAGGCTGAAATACCACAATGTTTGAGTGCTCATCACACAGTCACAAGGTCCTGGGGTCAATTCCCAGCCTCAGCCTGTGCAACCCCATATGCTGAACAACAGCAAACTGGTAACCACCAGGATGGCTCATTGATGAAGGTTCTCGCCTCCCCTGCGGGAGGCTCCCAGTTGGGTTCCTGTCTTACATGGCCTCACGTCCACCTGTGTAGAATGAAACCATGTCCCAAAAACTCATGTACAACTATGGAGACTGCTTTGGGTCCTACCCCTTCTTGCTGTCTCATTGTGTCTGTCTGTCTGTCTGTCTGTCTGTCTGTCTGTCTCTCTCTCTCTCTCTCTCTCTCTCTGTCAAAAAATAAATAAATAAATAAAACGCCCAACAGAAATATATCTTTAAAAAGAAATCTGGTGGGTGCCAGTGATGTAAATTTACTGAGAAGAAAGACTAAGGGGAAAGGGTTTCTGACTAATCAATCTAACAGGATTCTTGCTAAAGATGAGACGATCTGACCAGATATATCCTGTTGCGTGGTGAGAGTGAGTAACCTGCTAAATACTGAGGGTGAGAGACTCTTGCTAACTTGACTGATCAGATTCTGGCTAAGGTTTTACAAGCAAGAGCTCCGTAGGGGAAGGTTCAGAAGCCTGTCTATAAAGTTTGGTCAAGCAAAGAATCCTTGCCGTTACCAAAGGGACACTGAACAGTTACAGCACAGTGCAGATAAGGAAGTGTATGTCCCTGAGGTCAATGACAAAGTACATGAGGGATGACCCAGACCCCTTGTGAATGAAGGTGTGGTCACCCCACCAGAAAGAAAACCACAGTGAGCTGAGGAGCTTCCTGAGGAAAAGAACACATGTCTCTCAGTAGAAGAAGGTCAGTCTAAATAACCGGTACTACTATGTGACCAGTTAACGAAATGAGTATGATTCTCATGGTTATTTCCTCCTTCCACTGTACATGCATTAAGCAGATATCTTTGTTTTCTGTCATCTAATTTGTTTCCTTCAGGTTAATTTTTATTGTTCAAGAGAATGTGTGTGAAAGAGTGAGAACGGGGTAGGGCCCAGAGCAGCCTCCATAGTTGCACATCCTCAACTATGACTCAGTTTCCATTCCACACAGGTGGATGTGGGGTCACTTAGAATAGGAAACAAATTGGGGCCTCCAATGTGTGAGGTTAGAACCCTCACCACCATCCCGGTAATTATAGTTGTGCTGCAGTTCAGCATATGAGCTTCCATGTTCCAGCATCAGGACTCGATCCCTGCACCTCCTGGTTGCAAGGTAAGCGCTCAAACTGCTGAGCTATCCTGGCATCTCCGACAACTTTTATTTATCATGTAAGATGAGATCTATTCAATTTATTTCATAGTATTTAAGTATCCTTAATTTTTCATCATCATACTATTAGTTATAGAATATCAAGGAGAAGAGGAAGCTTCACTGAATAACCTTACTTCCTTTCTTGGAAAAGGGCTAGAGTGTTTTTTGTTCAATGCAGGATTGCTTTATACTTCTAGGCAGAATAACAACTTTTTTACAGTCCTTCCTTAAAGATTAGGGTCAGAAGTGATGCACATAGGTGTCATGTTGACACAGAGTGACTTTTGATACTTTTATGTGTCAGCTTGATAGAGGTAAAAAAGTTCTGCGAGCTGGTGGAACATTCTTTATGGGTGTGTCTGAGGGTGTTTTTGGAAGGGATTAGCATTTGATTCAGTAGACTGAGTCAAGAGAGCCAACCTTGGGAAGCGGGGATCGCTCAGCGGGTTGAGCACTCGCTTTGCAGCCCCAGGGTCTAAGGACCTCATTCTGGCCCCGGCCCGGGGAGAAGCATATGCTGAACTGGGGTGTGCTCCGCATGCAGGAGGTCCCCAACTGGTCCATGCCCTGTGCAGCCCCATATCCACCTGGGGAGTAAAACTATATTGAAAACTGATGATATACAGCTGTGTACACTGCTCTGGGCCCTCTCCATTCTCTCTCTCTTTCTCTCGCTGTCAAAACCAATAAAAATGAGAGTATAAGAGAACCACCCTCCCCTACATGGTCAGGCATCATCCAATCGGCATAGAGAGCTTGAATTGGAAGAAAGAAAAAAAAAGGCTACAGAAGGGCCAATTCTCTCTCCCTTCTTCAGCCAGATGTCCATCTTTTCTTGCCTTGGGACACCAGAGTTCCCAGTTCTCAAGTCCTTGGTCACTGACTCCCTGTTCTCTGGTCTTTGGTCTTCAACTGCATTACAATACCAACAGTCCTGGTTCTCCAGCTTGCTGATGGATGAGTACAGCGCTTCTCAGAGTCTATAACTGTGTGAACCAATTTCTATAATAACTCATATTATATCTACATTCTCTTGTAGATATAGAGAGATATAGGCATAGATATGTGTACATGCATAGGTATGGGTGTATGTGTGTATATATATGTATGTATGTGTATATATATATATATGTATGTTCAGTGATACCTTGGAATCCAAACACCCTGAAACTTGAACAACTTGAAATCTGAACCAAAAAAATCAAGCAAATTTTGCCTCAGAATTTGAACACTGCTTTGGAATCCCAATGCCAACATGTTGTTTCCATGGGATGTATCGGCTACATGGCCTGTAGCTTCATCCGAACCAGCACGCATCTTGGCACTAGAACGTTTTAAAACTTCAACAATGTTCGCCAATTGATTAAGTTTAAATTTGAAGGCATCACTGTGTGTATATGTGTGTGTGTGTGTGTGTGTGTGTGTGTATAAATTAAGGAATGACAATTAAGTTTGCAAACTAGCCACTGAGCACTTACATTGGCAGCACTCTACAAATAATTGGTAAGGTTTCATAACCTTGGTATATCAGTGTCTCACAGCTGTGTTCTTGTCGATGTGTGGTGGTGTCTTGGGGAGTGGTGTTCCTTAGTGTTGTTACATGTTTTTGTGTGGTCACAAGAATGTCAGAGCTTGAATTAGGGCAGTAAACAAATGTGAGATTTCTTGTTAAACTTGGCAAGATTAGAAGTGAAGTCAGGGACATGTTAAACCAAATTCATGGGGATAATGCCATAAAAAAAACAGCAGTGTACAACTGGAGTAAACATTTTTCTAAAGGGAGAGAAAGTGTTACTGAGGAAGAGAGGTCAGGGTGGCCAGTAATGAGCACAATGGATGAAAGCATTGCAAAAATTCATTGAATTGTGTGTCAAAGTCATCGGCTGACTGTGAGAAGCATAGCAAACCAAGGAAACATAGATAAACAGTTAAATCTTAATTGGAAATCTTGGCATGAGAAAAGTGTTTGCAAAAATAATCCTGAAGGGACTCACCCGTGAACAAGAGCAAAGAAGAGTCAAAGTTTACCAAGACCTTTTGGAGAGGCAGGACGATCTTTTGGGCCGTGTTATCAGTGCTGATGAAAACAGTGGGTGTATGAATTGAACCCTGAAACAAGGCATGAATGCACACAATGGAAGTCAGTCAATTCTTCACAACCAAGACAGTTCCATCAGCCCTCTCCTGCAGGCCTCAGAATACTATGAAACTCCTTTTACAACCTCAGACAGGGTTTCCGGCTCAACTCTCTTCACAGGTATGGAGTTCCATGCACTGCATGTCATCAGTGGTGTCGAAATCAAGAGTCAAAATGATGTTGCAAACCTTTTTCAATGTTGGAGGGATTGTTCATTATGAATTTGTACCAACTGGACAGTCAACCAAGTTGACTATTTGGAACTGCTGAACAGGCCGTGTGTAAAACTTAGATGAAAACAACCTGAGCTTTCCAGCAACAACTCGTGGCTTTAGCATCAGGTTGTTAGCCAATAAACAAATAGCTGTACTGGGACACCTTACCTGCTCATCTGATGTAGCCACCAGTGACTTTCTCCTTTACCTGAAGATAAAAGAAATATTCAGAGAAACACATATCGATGACATTCAGGACATAAAGGGTAATATGATGATGATGCTGATGGCCATTCTAGAAAGAGTTCTAATATTGCTTTGAAGGGTGAACCAGGTGCTGACGTTAGTGCATAGCCTCCCAAGGGGAGAACTTTGAAGGTAATTGTAGTGATATTCAGCAATGAGGTAAAGAGCGTGTTTTCTAGGATGAATTCGAGAACTTAATTGTCAGACTTCGTATATACTTTACGAATTGGTCTTGCTTGACTAAAGAATTCTAATAGTATATTTGATTGCAAAACAATAGTTAGTTATCTATTTAACTAAAGTAACAATAAAATGTTCAAATATTAATCTGGAAAAAAAGTAGCTTTTTGAAAAGTGAGAAGACCCAGTTATCTTTAGTAATAAAGGGCATAACAAAGATAATAAGAGGCATGGGATATGACTCCAAAGAAGTCACAGAATTTTTTCCTAGGCAGATTACTCAAAGGTAAAGAAATCCTTTTACACTCTCCTCTTCAGAACAGAACAGTAATCTAAGAAACTGCCATTTTAGCAGAGAGAAAATCAAACTGTCGGCTTATATCAATAGATCAATTGCTTGATTTAAAAATCAACCTTTTAAATGAACAATTTTGATCTCAAACAGCTTTGACCACACTAAACAAACTTCCTTTTCCACGACCTGAAACCTTCTGTATTGATTCAGATTTTATCCTCTTTTTTTTCCTCATTTTACTTAAGGACAAAAATATACCTATTTTATTCCTTAAAAAATTCCCAAATCTTTGCATACTTTGCTTATTAAAAAAAACAACATTCTAAATTATTTGATATCATTTCACACTTGAAACAGTAGATGGAAAACTGAAATACATTCTTTAGAGCTACGTAAATAAAATTTCATAGCATACAATAACACTAAAATGTCAATGTTGTAGATTTATTTTCTTCAAGCAAATGTATTGGTGTGGTAGCAAAATTCTTAATAAATATTGGATTAAGGGAAGATGCAAGAGTAGGCCTAGTGGGGAACCCGGGATGGCTCAGTGGGTTGAGAACAGCCCTGAAGCCCCAGGGTCCAAGGACTGAATCGAGGCCCCAGCTGCTGTGGACCCACATGGTGAAATGGACCATGCTTCCCACGTGGGGAAACCCTGGTTCAGTTCTTTCTGGGGCGAGCTTCCATGTAGGAGACACCTGTTTGGCTCATGGGGCTGTGCCTCCCATGCAGGAGGCCTTAAGCCTGGTTCCCACCCTGAGTGGCTCCACAACCACCTGTGGAATGAAACTATGTCGAAAAAACTGATGATGCTCGACTATGGAGACTGCTCTGGGCCCCCTCCCTTCCTTCTCTGTCTCTTTCCGTCAAAAACAATCGAATAAGTCTTAAAAAAAAATAAAAAGATTGTGCACCTGGAAACTATGTAATTGTTATCAATCAATGTCACCCCAATAAATTTAACAATAAAAAAATAAAAAGAGTAGTCCTCAGTAAATTACCCGGGGGAAAAATGTTTCCAAAACGTTTGAGTTGTAAAATAGGTTTCCTATTTGTTTTATGACACTGATATAGTCCAGAGTTTTAGGGCTGCCCTTGTCTCTTTTAATTCTTCCTTTGGATTCTTCATCATATCTGTTGTTTTTGGTATTTAGCATATCATGCTGAATTGTGTGGTGGAAGTTGTATAGGACATACATACCCTATTTATATGACTTGCTTGGTAATGGGCAACTACAATGTAGTTCAAGAAACTCTGAAATTGAATCTAATAAATGAAAGATATCATCATTAAAAAAAGATAACATTCTAGGGGAGGCACAGTAGTTGTGCCACAATGGTTGAGAGCTCACCTCACAGTCACAAGGTCCTGGGTTCGATTCCCGGCCTCAGTATGTACAACCCAACATGCTGAAAAACAACACAACTGGTAACCCCGGAATCGCTCATTGACGAAGGTTCTCACCTTCCATGTGGGAGGCCCCAAGTTCGATCACTGCCTTGTGTGACCTCACGTCCACATGTGTGGAATGAAACCAGGTTCCAACGAATAATGTACAACTACAAAGACTGTTTTGGGCCCTACCCCTACTCTCTGCCTCGCTCTGTCTGTCTCTCTCTCTCTCTGTTAAAATAGAACACCAACAGAAATATATCTTTAAAAAGAAGTCTGGTAGGTGCCAGTGATGTAAATTTACTAAGAAGGAAGATTAAGGGGAAAGGGTTTCTGGCTAATCAATCTAGCAGGATTCTTGCTAAAGATGAGATCTGACTGGATATATCCTGGTGAGTGGTGGGGGTGAGAAACCTGCTAGATACTGAGGGTGAGAGACTCTTGCTAAATTGACTGATCAGATTCTTGCTAAGGTTTTACAAGCAAGAGCCCTGTAGGGAAAGGTTCAAGAGCCTGTCTAAAGTTTGGTCAAGCTAAGAATCCTTGTCATTACCAAAGGGACACTGAACAGTTACAGCATAGTGAAGATAAGGAAGTGTATGTCCCTGAAGTCAATGACAAAGTACACGAGGGATGACCCAGACCCCTTGTGAATGAAGGTGTGGTCACCCCACCAGGGAGAAAACCACAGTCAGCTGAGCAGCTTCCTGAGGAAAAGAACACATGTCTCTCAGTAGAAGAAGGTCAGTCTAAATAGCAGCTACTACTATGTGACCCGTTAAAGAAATGACTATGAATGTCATGGCTATTTTCTCCTTCTGGTGTTTTCATTACGTTTTTATATACACACACATGTGTTAAGCAGATATCTTCATTTTCTATCATCTCATTTCTTTCCTTCAGGTTTATTTTCATTGTTCAAAAAAATGTGGATGAGACAGAGAGAGGGAGCAGGGTAGGGCCCAGAGCAGCCTCCACAGTTGCACATCATCAACTATGACACAGTTTTCATTCCACACAGGTGGATGTGGGGCCACTTGGGATAGGAACAAAACTGGGGCCTCCCGTGTGGGAGGCAAGAACCCGCACTACCATCCCGGTCATTATAGTTGTGCTGTAGTTCAGCATATGGGCTTCCATGTTCCAGCATCAGGCCTCGATCCCTGCACCTCCTGGTTGCAAGGTAAGCGCTCAACCTGCTGAGCTATTCTGGCATCCAGGAAAACTTTTATTTATTATGTAAGATGAGATGTATTCAATTTATTTCATAGTAGTCAAGTATACTTAATTTTACATCATCATACTATTGGTTATAGAATATCAAGGAGAAGAGGAAGCTTCACTGAATAACCTTACTTCCTCTTCTGGGTAATGGGCTAGAGTGTTTTTTTGTTCAATGCAGGATTGCTTTATACTTCTAGGCAGAATAACGACTTTTTTACAGTCCTTCCTTAAAGATTAGGGTCAGAAGTCATGCATATAAGTGTCATGTTGACAAAGAGTGACTTTTGATAGTTTTATGTGTCAGCTTGATAGAGGTAAAGAAATTCTGCGAGCTGGTGAAACATTCTTTCTTGGTGTGTCTGAGGGTGTTTTTGGAAGGGATTATCATTTGATTCAGTAGACTGAGTCAAGAGAGCCAACGTTGGGATGCGGGGATGGCTCAGCAGGTTCAGCGCTCGCTTTGCAGCCCCAGGGTCTGAGGATAGTATCCTGGCCACGGCCGGGAGAGAACCATATGCTGAACTGGGGTGTGTTCCCCATGCAGGAGGTCCCCAGCTGGTCCCTGCCCTGTGCAGCCCCATATCCACCTGGGGATTAAAACTATATTGAAAACTGATATACAGCTGTGTACCCTGCTCTGGGCCCTCTCCATTCTCTCTCTCTTTCTCTCGCTGTCAAAACCAATAAAAATAAGAGAATAAGAGAGCCACCCTCAGGCATCATCCAAACGGCATAGATAGCTTGAATTGGAAAAAAAAAAAGGTTACAGAAGGGCAAATTCTCTCTCTCTTCTTCAGCCAGATGTCCGTCTTTTCTTGTCTTGGGACACCAGAGTTCCCAGTTCTCAGGTCCTTGGGACACTGACTCCCTATTCTATGGTCTTTGGTCTTTGACTGCATTATAATACCAACATTCATTGTTCCGCAGCTTGCTGATGGCAGATTACAGGGCTTCTCAAATTCTATAAGTGTGTGAGACAATTTCTATAATATATCGCATTATATCTACATACTCACATAGATAGAGATATAGGTATAGATATGTGCACAGGTGTAGGAATCTGTGTATGTGTGTATATATATATGTATGTTTAGTAATATCTTGGAATCCAAACTCCAGAAACTTGAACAACTTGGTATTTGAACTAAAAACTCAAGCAAATTTTGCCTCAGAATCTGAACACTGCTTTGGAATCCCAATGACAACATGTTGTTTCCATGGGATGTATCAGCTATACAGCCTGTAGCTTCATTTGAATCCCTAGTCATCTTGGAACTCGAACGTTCTCAAACTTGATCAGTGTTCTCAGATGGATTAAGTTTTAATTCCAAGGCATCACTGTAAATGTTTGTGTGTGTGTGTTTGAGTGTATAGATTGAGGTCTGACAATTAAGTTTGCAAACGAGCCACCATGCACTTACGTTGGTAGCACTGTACAAATAACTAGGTAAAGTTTCATAACCTTGGTATATCAGAGTCTCACAGCTGTGTTCTGGTTGATGTGTGGTAGTGTCTTGGGGAGTGGTGTTCATTACTGTTGTTGCATGTTGTGTGCTGCCACAAGAATGTCAGAGTTTGAATTAGAGCAACAAACAAATGCGAGATTTCTTGTTAAACTTGGCAAGAGTGGGAGTGAAATCAGGGACATGATAAACCAAGTAGGTGGGAATAATGCCATGAAGAAAACAGCAGTGTACAAACAGATTAAACATTTTTTTGAAGGGAGAGAAAGTGTCACTGAGGAAGAGAGGCAAGGGTGGCCAGTAATGAGCACAATGGATGACAGCATTGCAAAACTTCATTGAATTGTGTGTCAAAGTCATCGACTGACTGTGAGAAGCATAGCAAACCAAGTAAACATAGATAGAGAAACAGTGAAATCTTAACTGAAAATCTTGGCATGAGAAAAGTGTGTGCAAAAATAACCCTGAAGGAACTCACCTGTGAACAAAAGCAAAGGAGATTCGAAGTTTGCCAAGACCTTTTGGAGAGGCAAGACGATATTTTGAGCTGTGTTATCAAGGGTGATGAAACATGGGTGTATGAATTGAACCCTGAAACTAAGCATCAAAGCCCACAATGGAATTCCGTCAATTGTTCACAACCAAGACAGTTCCATCAGCCCCCTCCAGCAGGCCTCAGAATACTACGAAACTCCTTTTACAACCTCAAACGGGGTTTCCGGCTAAACTCTCTTCATAGCTATGGAGTTCCATGCACTGCACATCACCAGTGGTGTCCAAATCAAGAGTCAAAATGATGTTGCTAACATTTTCTGATATTGGAGGGGTTGCTCATTATGAATTTGTACCAACTGGACAGTCAATCAAATTGACTATTTGAAAGTGGTGAACAGGCTGTGTGAAAAAATTAGATGAACACAACCTGAACTTCCCACCAACAACTCATTGCTTTAGCATCAGGTTGTTAGCCAATAAACAAATAAGTGTATTGGGACACCCTCCCTGCTCATCTGATCTGGCCACCAGTGACTTTTTTCTTTACCTGAAGATAAAAGAAATATAGAAATGAACACATATCGATGACAGTCAGGACATCAAGGGTCATATGACGATGACGCTGATGGCCGTTCCAGAAAAAGAGTTCCAAAATCTCTTTGAAGGGTGAAGTAGGTGCTGGCATTGGTGCATAGCTTCCCAAAGGGAGGACTTTGAAGGTGACTGTGGTGATATTCAGCAATGAGGTATGGAGCACTTTTTCTAGGATGAGTTTCATAACTTAACTGTCAGACCTCATATATACTCTATAAATTGGTCTTGCTTGTCTAAAGAACCCTAATAGTATATTTGATTGCAAAACAATAATGAGTTATCTATTTTTATAAAGTAACAATAATAATTTCAAATATCAATCTGAAAAGAAGTAGTTTTTGTAACAGTGAGAAGACCCAGTTATCTTTAGCAATCAAGGGCATAATAAAGATATGAAGAAGCTTGGGATATAACTCCAAAGAAGTCACAGAATTTTTTTCTAGGCAGACTACTCAAAGGTGAAGAAATCCTTTCACACTCTCCTCTTCAGAATAGAACAGTAATCTAAGAAACTGCCATTTTAGCAGAGAGAAAAATCAAACTGTCGGCTTCTATCAATATATCACTTGCCTTATTTAAAAATGAACCTTCTGAATAAATACTTTTAATCTTACATAGCTTTTATCACACAAAACAAACTTCCTTTTCCACTATCTACAACTTTCCATATTCATTCAGATTTTATCCTACTTTTTTTCTCAATTTACTTAAGATGAAATTACTCCTATTTTATTCCCTAAAAATATCCCACATCGTTTGCATACTTTGCTTATTCAAAAAAAAACTACAGTGTTTGATATCATTTAATACTTGGAACAGTAGGTGGATAACTAAAATACATTCTTTAGAGTTATGTAAATAAAACTTGATAGCATAAAATGACACTAAAATGTCAACGTTCTAAATTTATTTTCTTCAAGCAAATGTATTGGTGTGGTAGCAATATTCTTAATAAATATTGGATTAAGGGAAGATGCAAGAGTAGGCCTTAGTGAGGAAGCCGGGATGATCCAGTGCATTGAGAGCAGCCTTGAAGCCCCAGGGTCCAAGGACTGAGTCCAGGCCCCGGCCTGTGTGGACCCACATGCAGAACTGGGTCGTGATTCCCATGTGGGGAAATCCCTGGTTCAGGTCTTGCTGGGGAGAGCTTCCCTGTAGGAGGCCCCTGGTTCAGCTCATAGGGCTGTGCCTCCCATGCAGGAGGCCCCAAGCCTGGTTCCCACCCTGCCTGGCTCCACACCCACCTGTGGAATGAAACGATGTCAAAAGAACTGATGATGTATGACTATGGAGAATGCTCTGGGCCCCCTTCCTTCTCTCTCTGTCTCACTCCTGGAAAAAAAAAAAAAAGTCTTCAAAAATAAAAAGATTGTGCACCTGGAAACTACGTAATTGTTATCAGTTGGGAGCTGGTCATGTGCTTGGGTGGGAAAGCTCTCCGGGGGCTTTGATGGCAGGGCCTCAGCCCCCCATCCCCCACCTTCTGGAAGGGATAGAAACTAGATGCATATGTGCTGCTTCCCATGAAGGTTTGAGTGCTGACAAGTCGCAGCATAGTGTTACAGAAAGCCAGTAAGCTAGAAACTAGAAGAAATAAGGTTTACAAGTAAAAAGGGCTTACCAATAAATGGCTATGTTTTCAGAAAAAAAGTGGCTAAGTCCTTGAGATAACGCTGCCCGTGGACTAGGCTTAGCTGAGATAAACAATGTCTGACGTTCTCTTGTAATGACGCACATGTATACTATATAAGATAACTAATAAAGCTATTCGGGGCTGTCCTTGTTGAGGAGCAGTCGGCAGATTATTGAGTGTGTCTTCATTCCCACCGCTGGAACTCACAAATTTCGTTCTGCCAGGCTAGACCTGGTACAGTTATCAATCAATGTCACCCCAAAAAATTTAACAATGAAAAAATAAAAAGAGTAGTCATTAGTAAATGACCCGGGGTAAAAATGTTTCCAAAAGGTTTGAGTTGTAAAATAGAATTCCTAATTGTTTTATGCCACTGATATAGTCCAGAGTTTTAGGGCGGTGCTTGTCTCTTTTAATTCTTCTTTTGGACTCTTCATCATATCTGTTGTTTTTGGTGTTTAGCATATCATGCTGAATTCTGTGGTGGAAGTTGTATAGGACATACATACCCTATTTATATGACTTGCTTGGTAATGGGCAACTACAATGTAGTTCCAGAGACTCTGGAATTGAATCTAATAAATGAAAGATATCATCATTAAAAAAAAACAAAACTTTGTAGGGGAGGCACGGATGGCACAATGGTTGAGAGCTCATCTCACAGTCATGAGGTCCTGGGTTTGATTCCCAGCCTCAGCCTTTGCAACTCCATATGCTGAATGACAGTGTAACTTGTAACCACCAGGATGGTTCATTGATGAAGGTTCTCGCCTCCCATGTGGGAGGCCCGGAGTTCGATCACTGCCTTACGTGACCTCACGTCCACCTGTGTGGAATAAAACCATGTCCCAACGAATGATGTGTAACTGCCCAGACTGTGCTGGGCCCTCCCACTTCTCTCTGTCTCGGTCTGTCTGTCTCTCTGTGTGTGTAAAACAACAACAACAACAACCAACAAATATCTTTAAAAATAAGTCTGGTGGGTGCCAGTGATGTAAATGTACTAAGAAAGACTAAAGGGGAAAGGGTTTTCCAGCTAATTAATCTACCAGCATTTTTCCTAAAAATGAGACAATCTGACCGGATATATTCTGGTGAGTGGAGGGGTGAGAAACCTGCTAGATACTGAGCGTGAGAGAGTCTTGCTAAGTTGACTGATCATATTCTTGCTATGGTTTACAAGCAAGAGCCCCGTAGGAGAAGGTTCAGAGGCCTGTCTGAAGTTTGGTCAAGCCAAGAATCCTTGCCATTACCAAAGGGAAACTGAACAGTTACAGCACAGTGCAGATAAGGAAGTGTATGTCCCTGAGGTCAATGACAAAGTACACAAGGGATGACCCAGACCCCTTGTGAATGAAGGTGTGGTCACCCCACCAGGGAGAGAACCACCGTGAGCTGAGGAGCTTCCTGAGGAAAAGAACACATGTCTCTCAGTAGAAGAAGGTCGGTGTAAAGAGCAGCTACTACTATGTGACCCATTAAAGAAATGACTATGATTGTCATGGTTGTTTTCTCCTGCTGTTGCTGTCATTACGTTTCTATATACACACACATGCATTAAGCAGATATCTTTGTTTTCTGTCATCTCATTTGTATCCTTCAGGTTTATTTTTATTGTTCAAGAGTGTGTGAGAGACAGAGAGAACGGGACAGGTCTCATAGCAGCCTCCAAAGTTCCACATCATCAGCTATGACAGTTTTCATTCCACACAGGTGGATGTGGTGCCACTGGGGGTAGAAACATAATTGGGGCCTCCCGTGTAAGAGACAAGAACCCTCACCACCATCCCGGTCATTATAGTTGTGCTTTAGTTCAGCATATGGGCTTCCATGTTCCAGCATCAGGACTCGATCCCTGCACCTCCTGGTTGCCAAGCAAGCGCTTAAGCTGCTCAGCTACCCTGGCATCCCCGACAAGTTTTATTAATTATGTAATATGAGTTGTATTCAATTTATTTCATAGTATTTAAGTATCCTTCATTTTACATCATCATACTATTGGTTATAGAATATCAAGCAGGAGAGGAAACTTCACTGAATAACCTTACTTCCTCTTCTGAGAAAAGGGTTAGACTGGTTTTTGTTCAATTCAGGTTTGCTTTATAGTGTTAGGCAGGTTTACGACTTTTTTTACTGTCTTTACTTCAAGATTATGGTCAGAAATGGTGCATATACATGTCATGTTGACAAAGGGTGACTTTTGTTACTTAGTTTTATGTGTGAGCTGATGGAGCTAAAGAAAGTTCTAAGAGCTGGTAGAACATTCTTTCTGGGTGTGTGTGAGACTGTTTTTGGTAGGAATTATCATTTGAGTCAGTAGACTGAGTCAAGAGAGCCACCCTTGGAAAGCTGGGATGGCTCAGGGGATTGAGTGCTCGCTTTGCAGCCCCAGGGTGAGAGGATAGTATCCTGGCCCCAGGCCATGCAGACGCATATGCTGAACTGGCATGTGCTTCCCATGTGGGAGGACCCCAGCTGGTCCCTGCCTTTTGCAGCTCCCACCCACCTGTGCAGTGACACTATATTGAAAACTGATGACATACAACTGTGGACACTGCTGTGGGCCCTCCACCTTCTCTCTCTCTCATTCTCTCTTTCTCTCTCTTACTGTGAAAACCAATAAAAATAAGAGAAGAGAGCCACCCTCCCCTATATGGTTAGGCACCATCCAATCGGCATAGAGAGCTTAAAAAAAAAAAGAGCTACAGAAGGACCAATTCTCTCCCTCTTCTTGAGCTAGATCTCTGTCTTTTCTTGCCTTGGGAAACCAGAGTTCCCAGTTTTCAGGTCCTTGGTCACTGACTCCCTGTTCTCTGGTCTTTGGTGTTAGACAGTGTTACAATACCAGCTGTCCTGGTTCTCCAGCTTGCCGGTGGCAGATTACAGGCCTTCTCAGACTCTATAATTGTGTGAGCCAATTTCCATAATAAATCTCATTACACACACATTCTCTCGTAGATAAACAGAGATATAGGCATAGGTATGTGCGTATGTGCATGATTGTGTGTATGTGTACGTATATATATATATGTATGCTAGTGATACCTTGGAATCCAAACACCCCAAAACTTGAACAACTTGGAATTTCAACAAAAAATTCAAGCAAATTTTCTCTCAGAATCCGAATGCTGCTTTGGAATCTGAACACCAACATGTTGTTCGTGTGGGATATATCGGCTGTATGGCCTGTAGCTTTACCTGAACCCCCACTCATCTTGCAACTCGAATATTTTGAAACATGAACAGGGTTCTGGGAAGGATTAAGTATGAATTCCAACCCATCACTGCATGTGTGTGTGTTTGTGTATACTGAGGTCTGAGAATTAAGTTTGCAAAACTAGCCACTGAGCACTTACATTGGCAGCACTCTACAAATAATTGGTAAGATTTCATAACCTTGGTATATCAGTGTCTCACAGCTGAGTTCCAGTCAATGTGTGGTGGTGTCTTGGGGAGTCGTGTTCATTAGTGTTGTTGCATGTTTTTGTGTGCTGTCACAAGAATGTCAGAGCTTGAATTAGAGCAACAAACAAATGTGAAAGTTCTTGTTAAACTTGGCAAGAGTGGAAGTGAAATCAGGGACATGTTAAACTAAATTCATGGGGATGATGCCATGAAGAAAACAGCAGTATACAAATGGATTAAACATTTTTATGAAGGGAGAGAAAGTGTCACTGAGGAAGAGAGGTCAGGGTGGCCAGTAATGAGCTGAATGGATAAAAGCATTGCAAGAACTCTTTGACTTGTGTGTCAAAGTCATCGGCTGACTGTGAGAAGCATAGCAAACTAACTAAAAGAGATAAAAAAAAACAGTTCAATCTGAACTGGAAATCTTGGCATGAGAAAAGTGTATGCACAGATAATCCTGAAGGGACTCACCTGTGAACAAAAGCAAAGAAGAGTAAAAGTTTGCCAAGACCTTTCAGAGAGGCAGGACGATCTTTTGGGCTGTGTTATCACTGCTGTTGAATCATGGGTGTATGAACTGAACCCTTAAACAAAGCATCAAAGCACACAATAGAAGTTAGTAAATTCTTCACAACCAAGACAGGTCCATCAGCCATCACCTGCAGGCCTCACAATACTACGAAACTCCTTTTACAACCTCAGACGGGGTCTACGACTAAACTCTCTTCATAGCAACAGGGTTCCATGGACTGCACGTCATCATTGGTGTCCAAATCAAGAGTCAAAATGATTTTGCGAACCTTTTTTGATGTTGGAGGGATTGTTCATTACAAATTTGTACCAACTGGACAGTCATCCAAGTTGACTATTTGGAAGTGCTGAACAGGCTGTGTGAAAAAGTTAGATGAAAACGACCTGAACTTTCCACCAACAACTCATGGCTTTAGCATCAGGTTGTTAGCCTATAAACAAATAACTGTACTGGGACACCCTCCATGCTCATCTGATTTTGCTTTTGATCTTAAACAGCTTTCACCACACAAAACAAACTTCTTTTTCCACAACATACTACCTTCTAAATTCATTCAGATTTTATCCTATTATTTTTTCTCATTTTACTTAAGGACAAAATTATTCCTATTTAATTCCTTAAAAAATTCGCACATCCCTTGCATGCTTTCCTTATTAAAAAACAACCATTCTAAACTATTTGATATCATTTTACACTTGGAATACTAGGTGGATAACAAATACATTCTTTAGTATGTAAATAAAACTTCATAGCATACAATGACACTAAAATGTCAACGTTGTAAATATATTTTCTTCAAGCAAATGTATGGGTGTGGTAGCAAAATTCTTAATAAATATTCCATTAAGGGAAGATGCAAGAGTAGGCCTTAGTGTGGAAGCCGGGATGTCTCAGTGGGTTGAGAGCAGCCTTGAAGCTCCAGGGTCCAAGGACTGAGTCCAGGCCCCAGCCTGTGTGGACCCACATGCTGAACTGGGCCGTGATTCCCATGCGGGAAATCCCTGGTTCAGTTCTTGCAGGGGTGAGCTTTCTTGTAGAAGGCACCTGGTTCAGCTCACAGGGCTCTTCCTCCCATGCAGGAGGCCCCAAGCCTGGTTCCCATCCTGCATGGCTCCACACCCACCTGTGGAATGAAACTATGTGGAAAAAACTTATGATGTATGATTATGGAGACTGCTCTGGGCCCCCTGCCTTCTCTCTCTCTGTCTCTCTCTGTCAAAAACAATAAAATAAGTCTTAAAAAAAATAAAAAGATTGTGCACCTGGAAAGTATGTAATTGCTATCAATGTATGTCACCCCAATAAATTGAACAATACAAATATTAAAAGAGTAGTCCTTAGTAAATGACCTGGGGGAAAGATGTTTCCAAAAGGTTTGAGTTGTAAAATACATTTCCTAATTGTTTTATGGCACTGATATAGTCCAGAGTTTTATGGCTGCCCTTGTCTCTTGTAATTCTTCCATTGGACTCTTCATGATCTCTGTTGTTTTTGGTGGTTAGCCTATCATGCTGAATTGTGTGGTAGAACTTTTATAGGACATACATATCCTACATATATGACTTGCTTGGTAAGGGAAACTACAATGTAGTTCCACAGACTTTGGAATTGAGTCTAATAAATGAAAGATATCATCATTAAAAAGAAGATAACATGCTAGGGGAGGCTGAAATGCTACAATGGTGGAGTGCTCATCTCACAGTCACAAGTTCCTGGGTTCAATTCCTGGCCTCAGCCTGTGCAACCCCATATGCTGAACAACAGCCAACTGGTATCCAGCAGGATGGCTCATTGATCAAGAGTCTTGCCTCCCCTGCGGGAGGTCCCCAGTTGCGTTCCTGTCTTACATGGTCTCACGTCCACCTACGTGGAACAAAACCATGTCCTAATGAATGATGTACAACTATGGATACTGCTCTGGGCCCTTCCCCTTCTCGCTGTCTCATTGTGTCTGTGTCTCTCCCTCTCTCTCTGTCTCTCTGTCAAAAAAAAAAAATCCCAACAGCAATATATCTTTAAAAAAAGTCTGGTGGGTGCCAGTGATGTAAATTTACTGAGAAGAAAGACTAAGGGGAAAGGGTTTCTAGCTAATCAATCTAGCAGGATTCTTGCTAAAGATGAGACGATCTGACCGGCTATATCCTGGTGAGTGGTAGGGGTGAGTAACCTGCTAGATACTGGGGGTGAGAGACTCTTGCTAAATTGACTGATCAGATTCTTGCTAAGGTTTTAGAAGCAAGAGCCCCGTAGGGGAAGGTTCAGGAACCTGTCTAAAGTTTGGTCAAGCCAAGAATCCTTGCCGTTACCAAAGGGAAACTGAACAGTTCCAGCACAGTGCAGATAAGGAAGTGTATGTCCCTGAGGTCAATGACAAAGTACACAAGGGATGACCCAGACCCCTTGTGAATGAAGGTGTGGTCACCCCACCAGGGAGAAAACCACAGTGAGCTGAGGAGCTTCCTGAGGAAAAGCACACATGTCTCTCAGTAGAAGAAGGTCAGTCTAAATAGCAGCTACTACTATGTGACCCGTTAAAGAAACGACTATGATTGTCATGGTTATTTCTCCTTCCGCTGTTGTCACTACATTTTTATATACACACACATGCATTAAGCAGATATCTTTGTTTTCTGTCATCTCATTTCTATCCTTCAGATTTATTTTTATTGTTCAAGAGAATGTGTGTGAGAGAGAGAACATGGGGTAGGGCCCAAAGCAGCCTCCACATTTGCACATCATCAGCTATGACACAGTTTTCATTCCAACACATGGGTGTGAGGCCACTTGGGATAGGAACCAACTTTGGGCCCCCCATGTGGGAGGCAAGAACCCTCACCACCATCCCGGTAATTATAGTTGTGCTGCAGTTCAGCATATGGGTTTCCATATTCCAGCATCAGGACTGAATCCCTGCACCTCCTGGTTGCAAGATAAGCGCTCAACCTGCTGAGCTATTCTGGCATCCAGGACAACTTTTATTTATTATGTAAGATGAGATGTATTCAATTTATTTCATGGTAGTTAAGTATCCTTAATTTTACGTCATCGTACTATTGGTTATCGAATATCAAGGAGAAGAGGAAACTTCACTGAATAACCTTACTTCCTCTTCTGGGAAAAGGGTTAGAGTGCTTTTTGTTCAATGCAGGATTGCTTTATACTTCTAGGCAGGATAATGACTTTACTGTCTTTACTTGAAGATTATGGTCAGAAATGGTGTGCATATACATGTCATATTGATAAAGGGTGACTTTCGATGGTTAGTTTTATGTGTCAGCTTGATAGAGCAAAAGAAAGTTCTAAGAGATGGTAGAACATTCTTTCTGGGTTTGTCTGAGGGTGTTTTTGGTAGGGATTATCATTTGAGTCAGTAGACTGA
>PVKE010027268.1:0-21728 GCA_004027555.1 Craseonycteris thonglongyai | reverse complement strand
CAGCCTCCCACAATGTGCTAGAGCCCCCACTCAGGGAAGTGTTGGCCGCACAAAAGGAATAGGCTTCTGGCTGCAGGACTTTCAAAGCTCTCACACCAGACAAGGAGGATCAACCCCTGTGAAGAAGACTGCAGAAGAGCCAGGGTGAGGGCCACACCCATACCTACCAGGCTGGGTGAAAACTGAAGCCCTTTCCCAAGCCATGACACCCACAGCTGCATCACATTCGCCCAACTCATTGAAGGACACACATTCCAGCAGACAGCTGGCTGGCAGGCCAGGCACAGCTGCAGTGGAGCATGGTCCTGAGAACAGGGTGGGTTGAGGATCAGGTCTGCACACAGCCAGCGAGGACCCCCCACCCCCACCAGGCATGCAGCCAGTAATGATCACCCTTCTGTCACCAAGGGGAAAAGTCTAATGGTCATACAAGCACGTCAGGACCTGGACCTAGACTCTCTGGAGATCCACCCACTGGTTAAAATTTTAAAGACTTATAACAGTTCAGGATTAAATGGCCAGCCCCCTACACCTGCAAGAGTAAAATGGTCTGGACATTTTAGGGAAAAGGCCTGGTAGTTTCTTTAGAACTCAACACACACACAGCCTGTGACCCTGAAATTCAACTCATAGGTATTCAGTAAGAGAAGAGGTCCAATGTCCACATGAAGACTTGCAAGAATGATCATGGCAGCCATGCTCACCCAGCTGAGTCTTTGCAGACAGGTGAGTGGATAACTTATTGTGTATATTCATACAGGAGTCACTCAGCAAAATGCTGATACATACACAGGGGTAAATTTCAAAGCATGTGGAGTAAGAGAAGCCAGGCCCCACCAAGCACACATTGTATGACTCCATTTCTAGGAAGTTTGAGAAGAGGTGAAATTAATCTAGAGTGAAACAGTGCACCCAGGGAAGGCAGGAATTGCATGGAGGGCTTGAGGGAACTTTCTGGGATGATGACAAGGTTCTTCTAAGACTACACAGGTGGATGTATGTGCGCAAGTCGAACCAGGAGAGGCTCATGCAGCATGCACAACCATTACTTCTTGCCAGGGCAGACAGCCACAGCATTTACTTTATCCCTCCCCTCTCAAAAGGTCGCTTGTTGGGAAGCCGGGATGGCTCAGTGGGTTAAGCGCTCATTTTGCAGCCCGGGGACCAGGATCGAATCCCGGCCCCGGTCCGTGCGGACCCATAAGCTGAACTGGGGAGTGCCCCCAGTTCAGTTCTCCCTCTGTCTCTGTATCTGTATCTCTCTCTCTCTCTCTGTCAAAAATAAAATAAAATAAATAAATAAATAAAGTTCAAAAGGTCGCTTGTAAGGAGTGTCACCCAAACAACTCTATGTATAATCTATGGGGTCATTTTAGAAGTCTGGTGATGCAAACCTTTTCGTGTAGGTCCCATTTCTATACAGAACAAAAGCCATCCACACACCCCCATGTTACAAACAGGCAGCTGCACTATCATGTTACTTTCAGATTAATTTCTGGTTTGGAAGTAGACTTGGGTGTTAACATGGGTGTGGATGATGTGCCCACAGACACCATACTCACCACTGCAGGCCGCCAAGCCTTGATTCAATTTGAAATGATCAGCATATGAGATCCCTGATCACAAAAGAGGTGATGCTTTTAATACAAATGTGTCACCCCACACCCCCAACTACCCTTTTGGTGAATGCCAAAATCTAAAAGGTGCCCTGCTTTGCTGTCCCAATAAATAGCACTTTTAGTGTTTGCTACAGTCTGTTAGCACTTCCAAGTGCTTGACCAGGGAAGTAGGCCAGAAAAACTAAAGCCAGTAACATCGCTAATAGCTCAGGATGCTACTGCCAGCTACCAGTTGGCCAAGGGCCCCTTAGTGGGGGAGGGAGCTCCTCCCACCTTCACCACACATGGGATGAGCCTTTGCTCCTCATCTCACAGCTAGTGAATACATGATGCAGTGTGTATGTGCGTGTGTGTGTGTGGGAGGGGGGGGACGAGGACATATGGTTGCCTCAAGGTCACACACACCAAAGAAAGTCAGGGACAAACAACAAGCAGTCAACAGGACCCCTGCACTAGAGAGGCCCACATGGCAGACTGTTAAGTGGAAACAGGGCTCCTAGTCTGCCCCTGCCCTGCCATGTTCCCTTCCAGGTAAAATTAGGAAGCAGAGATGGTCTGCTCAGGCACCCAGTGTCTTCTACTGCCCCCCCCCTCCCCCGATGAGCCGCAACCTCTCAGCAATCTCCCCAAGACCTCTGCATGTTCTTTCATAATATGGTACCCCAGAAAGTAGCATCATCAGATCTTGTCCTATCATTTCTGTCCCCAGGGACCAGCACAATGTCTGTTACAACCCAAGGAGAGAAAATGGCACATACACACGTTTTCAGTGAACATGGAGGTGACTGTTCATGAACTTCCATGCCACACAGGCCCAGAGTGATGAGAGACCTAGACTTTATGTTTCAGGTAGAGAACCTCTGGAGAAAAGGCTCAAGTTTACTGAGTTAAATGTTCTTATACTCAAGACAGGAGGGGGAAAAAAAGCTGTTTGCACCTGTGTATGGCCCAGATTATTTCTGAAGATCAACAATTTGTGACTGAGAGATTCTCCTCTACAGGAAAGTACAGGAGTAGAATCTACTTATCACAGAAACAAAACAGAGAACCCAATGCAGCTTTTGCTGTTGGCTGTAGTGTAGCTTCATCTAACAGTCCCAACTTTGCGGGGGGGGGGGGGGGGGGGCGGCGGGCAACACGTGCCCACAAACTGTGAGTTGACCTCACAAGACCAACAGGCTCACAACTTTCACTTCTACGGATTTTTGTTTTTCCATGAGCACACTTATAGATGCCGGAATAGAAACCAAAATATTTTAACTTCATTAAAAAAACACACCCATATTAAGGTATATATATATATACCATAAAAATTCATCCACTGTGAGAGTATAATTCAATGACTTAACACTCCATCACCTCGAAAGTGACCATTAGCTGTTAATCACTACTACCACCCACCCCATCCTGCCCCAGGGAGTCAATGATTTCTCTTCTCTATACTGTTTGCTTTTTTGGATACTACCTGTAGATTAAATTCTACATGTAGCATATCTCTGGGTCAGGTGTCCTTCCCTCGGCATGAAGAACCTGAGATTCATCCATGTTGTAGCACAGTATCAATAGGTTTGTACTTTTCATTATTGTATGGACATAGTAAAGGGGTATGTGGATTGTTTCCACTTTTTAGCTATTGGGAATCACAGTGCTGTTATGAACGCCCACGAACCTACCTTTGTATAGACATATGTTTTCATTTCTCTTGGGTACATTCTTTGGATAGACTGCTAAGTCACATGGTAAGTTTATGTCTAACTCTGTAAGAAACTGCCAAACTGTTTATGCCATTTTACATTCCCACCATGTATCAGAGTTCATTTCTCCACATCCTTGCCAACAATTGTTATCGTAATCTTTCTTATTACAGTCATCCTTGAGACTTGTTTTATGGCCTAACATATGGTCTACTCTGGAGAATGTTCCATGTGCTCATGAGAAAATATATTCTGCAGTTACCAGATGGAGTGTTCTACAGATGCCCGTTAGCCTAATGGGTTGACAGTGCTCTTCAAGTCTTTTAGAACCTTGCTGATCTTCTGTGTACCGGTAGTTACTCTACCAATTACTGAGAGTGCAGTATCGAAATCTCTAACTATAATGAATTGTCTATTTCTACTATTAATCTTATCAGCTTATGCTATGCCTCAGGTATTTTGGGGTTCTGTTAGGCAAATACACATTTATGATGGTTATGTCTTCCAGATGTATCATTACAAAATATCCCTCTTTGGCTCTAGTAATAGTACTGTTTGTCTTAAAGTCTATTTTATCTGATATAATACAGTCAGTCTAGGTTTTTCTTATGGTTACTTATGGTATATCTTTCCCCATTCTTTCACCCAAGGATCTAAGGGATGTCTCTTTTAGACAACGTTAATTAAGCTGGATCATGCCTTTTTGATCTAGTCTGATAATTCCTGCCTTTTGACTAGGGTGTTTAAGCCATTCATATTTAATGCAATTATTGATATAGTTGGATTCATATTTGTCATTTTGCTGTTTTATACAGGTCTTCCTCTGGTTCCTTTTTTGTTCCTCTGGTTCATCACTGACTGCCTTCTTTTTTGTTCAATTTTTAGTGTACCACTAAATTCTTCTGATTTTTTTTTAAAGATTTTATTGTTTTTGACAGAGACAGAGAGAGACAGAGAGAAGGGGGGGGGGGGCAATCTCCATAGTTGTACATCATCAGTTTTCAACATGGTTTCGTTCCACACAGGTGGGCGTGCATGGTGGGAACAGGGCTGGGGGCCTCCTGCATGGGAAGCACAACCCAGTTCAGCATATGGGTCTGCACAGACTGGGGACAGGATTCGATCCTCAGTACCTGGGGCTGCAAAGCCGTGATTCAATCCTTGGTACCCGGGGCTGCAAAGTGAGCGCTTAACCCACTGAGACATCCTGGCTTCCCCTGATTTTTAAACTATATTTTAAAGTTATTTTCTTATTAATTGCTCTGAGATTACAATATACACCTTATTAATTCACCACAACCTATTTCAGATTAATACTACCTTGATCCTTGTAAAATGTAGAAACTTTACTTCCAATATAGCTCCATTTCATTCCTCCAGTTTTGTACAATTAATGTCCCATATGTTATATCTACATATGTTATAAGCATAACTATGCTGTATCTTTGGTCAATTTCCAGAGAGCTGACATAGTTGTTTTGTCAATTCTGCCCAGTGTTACAGTCAATGCTTTACACATTATGTCTTTTAAGTAAGAAGAAATAAGGGGAAAAAATCTTTTATACTAGCCCACATGTTTACCATTTCCAGTGCTCTTTATTTTTCCCTGTGAATCTCAGTTACCAAAATGTCATTTCCTTTTGGCCTGTAAGAACTGGCATGTTTGCCAGCAATGGATCTGAAAATGTCTTTTTTGTCTTCATTTCTGATCAACATTTTTGCTGCATATAGAATTCTGGGTTGGGGAAGCCGGGATGGCTCAGTGGGTTGAGCGCTCACTTTGTAGCACTGGGGACCGAGGATCGAATCCTGGGCCCAGCCTGTGCGGAACCATGTGCTGAACTGGGAGCTCCCCCAGTTCAGTTCTCTGTCTGTTATCTTTTTTCTTTCTTTCTTTCTTTCTTTCTTTTTCTTTCTTTCTTTCTCTCTCTCTCTGTCATAAATAAATAAATAAAATATATTTAAAAAAATAGTAATAAAAAAATAGAATTCTGGGTTGACAGCTTTCTTCTTTAAGTTCATACTTTGAATGTCATTCAACTCCCCTTTATTTTCCATCGACTCGGGTAAGAAGTCTGTTATTGTACTAATGCTTCCTTGTATTCAAGGAGTCAATTCTCTCTTGCTACTTTTAAGACTTTCTTTTTCTTTGGCTTGCAGCAGTTTGACTATGATGTATCTATGATGTATGTATGATGTATGGAGTTCTCTGTATTTATGCTACTTGAGGTTTGTTGAGCTTCTCCTCAAATACATTTTTGGCCATTATTTCTTCAAAGAGTTTTCCTGTCTTGCTATAACCATGACTGCAACCTTGGGCTAAAAGAACCATTGTCCCTCCTCACCTGCTGATCCTCCAAGACTGTAACTTCAACCAATAAGGCCATGGCAGGGCCACTGCCCACCAATCTACACTGAGTGAGACCTTTCTTACCTGTACAGAGAAGCTGTTGGTCCTCACAGCATGCACTAGCCAGGCAGCAGACCTCCCTACCAACAGAGCTAGGAACAGGGCATGGGAGGAGCCCCAGGATGAAAGCCACAAATTCTCACTATTCTCCCCAAAGTCCGGCAGTTTCTTAAGCACAAATACTTCTCAGATTGTTATATGCATGCCTCTGGTGTATTTCCAGAGCGCTGAAGTAATCTTTTTTTAATTTAAAAGACTTATTTTACTGTTTGAGAGGTGAGAGAGAGAGAGAAGAGGGGAGAGCCCAGAGCAGTCTCCATAGTTGGACATCATTAGTTGTGACGTAGTTGCATTCCACACAGGTGAATAGGGGGGCCACACAGAGTGGAAACCAAACAAAGGGCTTCCCTGCATGGGAGGCAAGAACCTTCACCACAGGGCTAGGCACTTACCAGTTGTGCCGCAGTTCTGCACATGGGTTTGCATGGGCTGGAGCCAGGATTCAATTTCTGGACTTTGTGGTTATAAAGCAAGCGCTCAATCTGTTGAGCTATCCTGGCATCCTCAAATAGTTTATTTTTTTTGTCAATTCTATCCTGCTTTATAGTTGTTTCTCTAGGGAAAGGATCTGACCATCTCTCCTCCTTCAATCACTGCCAGAACCTGCCCTCTAGCCTTGATTTATTTTGAAAATAAAACACAAATATTGGAAACCTAAGAAAAGCTGCCAAAAAGATGGAGAGGGAGATTGAGGAGGAGAGCTGATCCTACCCCTTTATCTGTTTCTGCATGCTCCAAATTGCCCCAACGTAGTTTTTTGTTTTGTATTTTGGTAATTTCAACTCATCAGCCACTTCCTAAAAGACAAACTTTATCTCTGCTACAAGTCACCAGAAACTCCCTATAGTCTTCAGTACACCCACACTAGGTTATAAGAGTAAGACAGCATCAACAAAAAGAGCCAGTTTTAAAGAGTCAAACAGAAATTCTAGGAAAAGACTACTGCACAGCAATTAAAATGCATTACTACTGCTACACTCAACAACATGGGTAAAACTCAAAAAACTTATGTTGAATGAAAACAAAGGGTACAGATTATATAATTTTATATACTTAATGTGCAAAAACAAAAAACTAATCTGTGCTATTCAAATAAAAAGAACTGGTTACCCTTGGAGGGTAATGACAACAAGTGGGCACAAGGGGAGCCTCCAGGGTGCTAGTAACATTCTGTTTCTTGATTAAGTTACAGGATATGTTCAGTTTGTGAAAATTATCAAGTGGTACAACATGTGTATTTTTCATTAGGTATGCTATACCTCAATTAAAGAAAAAGGAGATTCTCTTGGCATACTATAAAATTGGCAAGTACCGGTAAGTCTTACAAGACTCAGTGAACTTGAAGTCAAAGAGCTTCCACCAACCTAAACTGTGACTAGATACAGCTATGCTTTCTCATCTGCCCTATTTCAAACCAACCTGAGAAACCGATGGAGCAACCACACTACTGCTATAAATACAGCTGACCCTTGAATAACACAGGCCCTCCTATATGTGGATTTAAAAAAATAAATACCTGTACTGTTTTTAGTCCATGATTGGGGAGGGCTGACTATATGCAATGATCTATGCCATTTTATATAATGGACTTGAGTATTCTCACAGTTTTGTTATCTACAGGGGGCAGATCCTAGAACCAATTCCCCATGGATACTGAGGAACAAAGTTTTTGGGCAATCAAAAGTTATACGTGAATTTTCAACTGTGCAGGGGATTGATGCCCCTAACACTCCCCATCCACCACTGTTCAAGAGTCAACTGTGTGTGTGTATCTATGTAGGCTTCCAAGGGATATCCCAAGCCAAACACTCTGAATAAAGATCCACAGACCGTCCACTATTAACACAAAAATTGTGACCACTCATTCCAAAACAAATTACAGTTTTCAAACAGCTCTGGACTGGACTTGATCTTAGGATTCTGTCAAAACTCAAGACTGTATTTCAATGAACTAGATAGAACAATCTGTGTGGGAACTCAGGGAGACACTAGTTGTACATGCAATATTCTATTTCGAGTAAAACTTAAGAATATAAGTGTTGTTGCCAACACTTCTTTCCTTCACCACATGCAGTGCACCAGGGCCAATTCTGGGTATATATTTGTCACCCACCAACCTGCAAGGCACAGATTATTGCCCATTTTATAAATGAAGAAGCACAAGCAAAGATCATCTGCCCAAGATCAGTCAGGGAGTGTCATGTGACTCCCTCACTCTGCCTTGTGGTCTCCAAAGTCAGGCTCTCCACACTCTCACACTGTTTTATGACACTCTGGTACACGTGCCCTGTGTGTCTGGGTTAACCTCTGCCCACTGCTCCCTGTGTCCCCATCAACTTTAGAAAACATCACATCATCTAAGTGCCTTGCCCTTGAGATGGAAGCCAATGAGCACAGTGGAGAAAATCTGGAATCAAGTGACCCAGAGCCAAATGCAGCCCAGGCTTTGGTAACAGACAAGATACAAGTTTGAGTTTCAGCTATGAGCTCCACCGACACTTAACCTCTTCCTCACAATTCACTGGCCTGCCCTGCAGGAGAGCATGGTGATTATAAGAAAAAATGTACACTAGCAGCCCAGGAAGAAAAGGGATCCAGCAGATATCCATAAATGCACACTCCTCCTGATCCTCATCCATCCGAGACGCTGCTGAGGACCAAATCAGAGCAAGAGAAAGTAGATACGGACTTACAATTTTATTTCTGGAACTTTTAAAGAGCCTCTGGCTTTAGAACAGAGGCCACAGAAGGCAGAGCCACACAGAAAAGGCCTTTCTGAGTAGCAGAAACATAGTACACACTATTTACCTACTCCCAGACTAAGATGTTTTCCCAATAGAAGGGGGCTGAATTTTCCCATTTATCTCAAGATGGTTAAGAATTTTTAATGCTGAGAAATGCCAGGCCAGGTGATCTCTGAAGTCCTTAGGATATTAATAGTCTAGGTTCAAAAATGATTTAACACAAAGACTGCAGACTGAGGCCCCTTGGGAGTAGGCAAGGAGCCCCACACTTCCCCCAACTCTGCACCTCCTGTCATCCACCCCCACCTGGGCAGAAGTGGTGGGGAGTCTGCAAAGGAGGAGGCAAGAGATATGAGAGGTGGACCAGAGGGGCTGTGGTGCTGACCAGAAGGCTATGGCCATACTTGCATGAACACAGTGGGGTGTCTAGCTCATGGGACACCTGGGTGTGAATATTCTGTGAGGGGAGGGGTGACAGCAGAAGTTTGGCCTGAATTTCTCTTTATAGGGTAAAAAGGTTTCTGAGTAAAAAAAATAGGGTGGTACAATGAGTCTTATCTCTTTCATACCTTTTCCTTAAAGAGCCTCACAAAAGCTGAGGATCAGGAAAGTTACTCTTGGACGTAATCAGCATCGACTAAGGAAAAACCAAGAGAACGCCACAGAAGACCCAAATAGAGTGGCCCCTCTTCTGAGATTTGCTGCCTATGAGGAGTGATGGTACATGTGAGAGGTACTCTGGGCTGGGCTCCTAACTCTGCCCCTAGCCAAGTGACCCAGGTAGGGCATAGCATCCCTACACTCCTGAGCCCCAGATCTGCATACCAGGAAGGTACGATCAAATACTAACTGCCCGTAGGGAAGCTCAGAGAATACCGCTCCCTTTCCACATGACATTCATTGATGTCCAGGCTCCAGATGGGAGGTCCCTTGACCAGGAGGGCACAATGATGCCAGAGTTGAGGGCCACAGCCCCCTACATGATAACCCACCAAAAGCTGCCTCCTGCAGGCTGGGGGTGGGGAGTGCAATCTCAAACCCACTTCCTCCTACCTGGGCCTGTACCAGTTTCCAGCCCTTCTCACTCACCTGTGTGAGGTGCGCATGTCCACAGGCCCGTCACCTGCCTGCCCATCACCTCTGCCCATAGCTGTCACCTCTGTCCCCCTCAGCAACCCTTGGGTTGGGCCTCCTCCTGGTTCAGGTGTCACTCTCATGTCTCCATCAGTGTTTAAATCTGAAGCCAATAATCCTCTCTCCATTTTTATTTTCTTGCTCTCCACATCATCCTCTGCTGGGTCCTGTTCAAGTGCTCGTTTCTGACTCCGTGTCCGGCATGCTTCTTCAGTCATTCTGAACTTTGAGAAAGGAGAAAACACGACATTTAAACTTGGCACAATGGAGTTTCAGCCTTCTTAGAAGCTTTTCAGAGGGTCAGCTTGGAGTATTTTCCTTGCCATATGACAGTGGCAGAAGTAGGCACAACAAACTCAGGGCCTACAAAATGTTCCCAGGACATTTATTCACAGCTCTGGGGAAGGCTGGGACAGGAGCATAAGAGCATCTGGAGAGCCAAGGTCTCCAGACCCGGATAGAAACAATAGATAGTGACTGTTCATCAGAATGAAGGGGAATTCTTGGTGCTCCAGACTCACCACAAACAGAAGAAAACTCTGAAATCCCTGCTTACAGGATTCTGAGCACCTACACTGGACAGGAAGTGTCTAGAATCCAGAAAGAGGGACCACACTGTCCCAGGAGCAGGGTCACTGCCTGCGTGGAGCCCTACACTGCAATGACTCAATATGACCCTTTTCCCCTTCAGTGAGGGCAGCCTCCTTGCTCCCTGCTCACCTCAGGAGGGTGAGGAGTAATGGTCACATTTAACCCTTTGACTGCTGGTAAACTTTTAGTGGGGTGAGGCCTGACCTGTCATTGTGCCAGAGACCTGTACCTGAAGCACACACATATCTTGATTTAAAGAAGAAAAGAAAAACAGCTGAGTCAGTTTTTGATCCCATGACATCACTGGGCTCCACATGACCCTTCCCAGGATTCAATAAGAGACAAAGCACTTTCCAGAAAACCAGTCTGAACCGGTTCTAGACAACAAGCTGTGCTGTTAACCCTCACAGAGACAGGAGACAAGGAGGACAGGCAGTGAAGTCTGTCTGCGGTGAAGCTGTAGCATTCCGCAACATAGTCTGGGACACCGGCATGTGTTCTTAAAGGGGCCGTTCTGAGCTCAGCCTCAATGTCTCAACAGGGCAGGACACCAGAAACGAAGCTGAAGGAGTTTACCAGGAGACAGGAAGAAATTTAGCTGCCAGGTTCTAGCAGAATTTCCAAAGTGCCAGTTCTCAGGACAGTCAATAGCCATGTCCACCAGCACAGGACCCTAGGAGGAGCATACTGTATAAGCCCCTCAAAAGTCCCAATTCATACCAGTGGCATGCTTACACTCAAGGCCCACTAGCTCTGTTGGTGTCCACGCAGGCAGGGCACCCAGTGCCTCAGTTTCCTCATCAGCAAACACCCTGGGAGACCTGTCCTGGGCAGATCCAGTACCAGAGCCCACCTTCTAGGAGGCTGGAGGCAGCACAAGGCAACAAAGGGGCCATGTCATGACATATGGGACACATTCCTGAGCTGACTCACTCATAAACTCCTTAAAGGAGGCCCTACCCCAACAGGCCCTGTCATGAACTTAAGACTAAAAAGAAGGAAAGAATTGCTGCTTCTTGTTCCTGGTGCAGGAGGCAGAGTGGCCAGTATCTCTGCACATGTGTAGGCCAGCATGGCACTGACATCTATCTGCTCCTACAGGTAGCCCAAAAAGGATGTGATCAAACCAAGCACGTCTTCCTGTGGCCATGTCACCCCTAGGGTGCTCCCAACCCATCCTGATGGGAGGACGGGGCCACAGGCTATGACTTAGCCTCCATCTGTCCCAAAGTCCTCCCTGGTGTCTCCCACCCTGAGCCTGCCATCTACCCTGTAGCAACTGTTCAGCCCCAGCTGCCCTCATACAACCCTCATCCCTCTGCTCTCACCCAGATCTTCCCATCGCTTCATCCACCTTCCTGTTGTCTCCTCACTGTCCCACAGGGAAGCAAGGATGCTCCCATGTGCCTTAGACTATAGTTCTATGGTTTTATCTTTCTCCAGTATGCCTTGACCACAAACCCCATAAGCCTGCTCACTGAGTCTGTCCCTCCTGTCTCTCCATGGGCCTGCAGACAAGTCACTGTCCAGAGTGGCTGTCATTGTGGGAGGGGTAGGCCATCTTTCCTTTAGGCATAGCCTGAAATAGGAGCTCCTCACTTAGGGATCTGGATGAGGAGCAATTCTGGGGCCATCTTGGATGGCAAGTATATGAGCCTCCAGGACCATAGAGGAGCCAGTATGGGTGAAAGATGAGGGGAGTCCAGGATCTCAGGCAAAGAGGCCCCCAACTGTAGTCTGGGAAAATTCTGTTCCTAAGAGAGAAGTTCCTAGTCTGGCTTGGTGCCCACTGAGGGTGAAGGGGATCCCATGTGGACAGGGACAATGCACCCCAATGCATAACACTGTGACCCCCAAACCTGTACTCAGAGCACCCCATGCTTCTCCACTCTGTGTCTACTCCAGTCCAGGGGGGGGGCTCCCCCCAGGGTAAGTCCCAATATCTTATCCATGAAGGTCATCTGAACCCCAGACCCTGCGTGAAGTTCTTCCTCCCAATTGCCATGGATAAGGGGTGATTGACAATAAGATGGCTGTCCACCAGGTGACGAGACCAGCAAAGTGGTATCACGTGGCCTCACTTCATGGTCACTGGTGTAGGACAAGCAGTCAGTTACAAGGAACCAGAGAATCTGCCAGCTTGTTCTATGTGTGCAGTGTCAGGGCACTTCACTCTGAAGTCCAGGGGCTAGAACAATGCCAACCCTAGTCCCAGAACTGATGACTGGGTCTACACTGATGGCCTAATCTGTGCCTCTGTCTCTGTCTCTGTCAAGCCACCCTGGGGAGGCCTTCTGCACCCTTCCCCCACAACACAAAAGACAATTGGAGGAACAGGGCCTGCCATGGGGATAGTGCCGCCTCCATAGACCTGTGGTTGCGTTAACGCACACTGGGGCCTGCTGTAGCCAATCCTTGGCCCTTATGGCATTGCTCTTTGGGAGGACAGGACTAGTGCCTCCAGTGCATCAGGGCTGGTGGCCACAGACCAGCAGGTACAGACCCAGAGATGGTGACAAAGTTTCAGAAAGAAATCAGCCTTGAGGAATGAAATGTGACTGATTGAGGATTTCTATAAAAAGTAGTGAGGGTAGGGGTGTGGGGGTGTGGGAGGGGGCATCAAATATATGGTGATGGAAAGAGAGCTGATTCTGGGTGGTGAACACATAATGCAATGCATAGCCAATGTAATGTAGAATTGTACACCTGGAAACTATGCAATTGTTACCAACCAATGTCACCTCCAATAAATTCACCAATAAAAAAAAATTTTTTTTAAGTAGTCAGAGAGGACTTTGCAATATTTCATTAGAGGTACTAATTCATACCAACTCATACCATCAGAATATGGTACGAGAGGATTGTATTTAACTCCTTGTGAATTTCACTTCAGACAGGCATATCTACCTACTGCCTTCAACAATATAAACAAGTTGCACTTTATCTCTGAATAGTTTTGGAATTCAATTAAAAAGTTTCAACTTCTAATAACACTTTTGTGACTAACCCAGATTTCTTGCCAAAAGTACTCTTAATACCATGATATAAGAGGAATAAAATGCAATATAGTATGATGGGATAAAAAAAAAGCAGTGATAAAGTACATTAAAATATTTTCTAAAGAGCAGGTGAAGAGGCTCCAGTGGCCCAGCTGGCAAATTGGGATTAACTTCAAACTTCCTGGTGAATGAGGGGAGAATGAAGGGAAACATACGATTATACAAGTTCTACCACAGGCCCAATTGTTCAGGAACTACAGGCCCACAGAGAGCAGCCCCCTCTTGGCATGATCCTGTGCTGCCTGCTGCCTACAGGGCAGATCCAGTTAACAGCATGTCCACTGTAAAGATGAGGCCACCAGGGCCCAAGGCTGCCTTGAGGCAGGCTGCTACATAGAGACCAGGGATGAAACCCAGGCAGCCTCAGCCTCTCCTTTTCACTCTCCAAACAATTCTGCTCTGATGTATCCTCCCACCTGGGTGAGCAGGCAAGTGATGGGTAGGATGCAGCTCAGGTCTTCCTCCAAGAAGGGCATATTCCAGGGTATGCCACAATTGCTCAGCAGTTGGGCATTTGCCTCAAGGTCAGGTTGTGATGTCTGGGGTTTGATTCCTGGTCCCAGCCCATGCAAAACCATATGCTGAACTACAGTGCAACTGGTTACCACTGTGATGGCACAGCAACAGGGACTCTCACCTCCCATGCATGAGGCCCCTGGTTCAGTTCCCACCCCACATGGCCCCACATCCACCTGTGTGGAATAAAACCATGTCACAACTAATGAAGTACAACTATGGAGACTCCCCTGGGCCCTCTCCCCTTCTCTCTCTCTCTCACCTTCTCTCAAACAATAAAAAATAAATCTTTAAAAATTAAAAAAGAAAAGTTTCAGCCATAGAAGCTATACGAACAGGCACAGAACGGACCCAGAATAATGAGACATAGGGTCTGTGGCAAAATGCTGACAGAGGGCTTTGGGTCAAATACAAATTTCAACTTCCTCTATCAAAACCTGTTCCAATTTAGTAAAGTGCCACAGTCCAACTGGTCTGAGAACCTCAGGCAGAACACATGTTTTAAAACAACTCCAAAGGGTGAATTCTGTTGCAGCAGGAACCACAATTTTCAAACAAGACTCAGGAGACCAACAGAAAGCAGGTGGTACAAGTCAGGCACACAGGCCAGTAAAAAGAAAAAGTAAATAGACCCAAGTCACAGAGCAATAACCCTGAGTCATTATTACTAATACTATCAGGACTATTTATATTACTCCATTGCGCCAGCAGCTCCATCAGGCCAGAGCACCCCGAAGAGAAGACATACAGCACAGGTGGGTCTCTCTGCACCTTGGTGCTCCCAGGGTTGGGGCTGTGCCACCTCTCTGTATGGTCTCCCTCATCTCCTACCTGTACCCAGGAACCTCCACCGATCCTTCCCAACAGTCTGAGGAAGCTTGCAAAGTCAAGTCCCGGGTCTGCAAACCCGGGCTCCCACATTCTTGAGAGTCCAACCCAGGTGCCTGGTGAAGGGTCCAGGGGGGACAGCTAAGCTGCGTTTTTTTCTTCCCTTCCAGAATAGACCTCAGGTGCTTGGGGCCTGAGCTACTTCCTGATACCTATCTCTGAGCAATAGTGGCAGGGAGGCAGTGGCTGTGTTCTAGAAGGAACTCACACCAAAAACACCAGCTCTCGATTTTTAAACAATGTCAAACTCTGTTAAAGGCTGAGTACAGGGGATGCAATTTAACTTGGTAAATAAAAAGATAATCCAAGAACCAGCTATACCACCCAACACAGCAGAGAACAGGGGCTGGATCTCAGAGAGTGGCCAGGGCAACTTGTCATGCTGACCTTGCTTCTCCAACCATACTTTACAAGACATGCTACATGAGGAGACACAGAGTGACATTAGAAATAACTTGAATGAGAAAAATCAAGTTGCACAATAGTATAATACCATAATACTCTAAACAGAAGAACCAGTGAAATTTTACTAAAACTGAAACTGAAAGAAATGGGGCTAAAATCCATAGTACTCATCTCTGAAGACTGATTAAGAAACTTTCACTTTCTATATGAGACTATTTCTCTTAACAGTGACTATATGTATCAGTCTTATATTCAAAGAAAACAAAGATAAAAAGGAAAGCTAGATAAAATAAAACTGCCACCACCTTCAGAGGCTGAGAACTGAAAGTACAAGTGTTAGAAGACTCAGTGGGGAGGGAAGTACTGACACCCCAGCCCTTGGACAGAAGGGTGCCTGTGATGCAGAGAAGAACCAAGAATGCAAGAGGAACACAAAACCTCATGGGCTGAGGGGAAACACTTCTACTACTTTCCCACTTGCTACTTGAAAATGTCCATGCAGCTTAAAAATCCACCTTCTCTGTCACTTATTACCACAATTCTCAAACTCTAGGTAATAAATCCAATCCCCTTGGCTCATCCACAAAGTCTACCTTCTACCTGGGCTATTCATTGTCCCAAGGTGCCTACAGGCCACAGCATTCTGTATGGGCTCACTCCAACAGAGCCCATGTCCTACATGGTCCCTCACCAGGACTGCCCAAAGCAACAACTCCCACTCTACTCAACGGCTTCATCTCTCCTCTTAGATCAATGCTAAACTCTTCCATGACAGACATTTATTTTCAATGTACAGCAAACAATAAGGATTCAGTACATGCTACCAACTTAAAACTGCAGTTCTATAAATTAGCCTCATGAAGTGTGATTCCTAGGGTTACCCTATAGGTCAACACGAAGCAAACAAGTTGAGTACTTCATTAAAAACTCCTGCATTCTGACTTTCTGGAAGGTGAGTGTACTGAGATGGAGCCCCATAGACTGAGGCCTGGATGGGAACAGGAATCCAGAGAGATGGACCAGGCAGGAAAATGGCATGGACCAAGTGGCTGAACAGAAAAGGTCCCAGGCAGAAGAAGGGAGCCACAGCAAGTCCTATGCTAAAGGTTTGCTCAAAAGGAGAAGTCTTACTACATACAAACTGAATGAAGCTGGGATCTTAACCCTTAGTGGTCTGAAAACTTATGACACTCTAGAGCAAGGTGACCAGACGTCCCGCTTTTGGCAGGACAGTCCCAATTTTTAACAATTTGTCCCGTGTCCCACGGCGTTTTAAGAAAGTCCCAATTTTTGGAAAGAATGCATGACAAGCTAGGGAACAGCGGGAGATAGACCAAATTTTTAATCAAGAACCCCCTCCCCCCCCCCGGTCAATGGTGTCCCGCTTTACTAATGTTAAAATCTGGTCACCTTACTCTAGAGATATAGACATTTTCTCTCTTGTACACCATCAGGAGGGCCCCAGGCCCAAGACACCTGGCTGGGAGGCTCTCGGGACCTTCAAAAATAAGAAGTGAGAAGACGTTAGGGAGACTCTCCTTGCAGCAGTCCTGGAGTGTGTATCACTCACCCAGAGCCTCTGTATGTTGACAATGGGATGGGCATGCCACCCCATGGGGGGGGGGGGAAGGTAGGGGGGTTGGAATTCAAGTCTAGGTGGGCCAAGGTCCCCATTCCTCTTTCTATCTGGCACTGGCACTCTCACTAGCTGCCCACTGTGAACCATTCAACTATAGGGTTTAAAGCCTTTTGTTAATTATATTTAAGTGGCTTGTTTTTATCTGGAGTGACAAGCACATGGTGGGACAAATGATGCATATGCCAGTGAGGAGGAAGACAGAACAGCTGTCATTCGAATGCCAGCAAAGCAGCCACACCTGAGAGAACTAAGATTTGCCCTGCACAAGGCCAGGCCATAAAAGATCCCACAGCCTGAAGGTATGAGACCCCATAATCAGATGCTATCATCACCCTCCAGCTAACAGGGAACAGGGTGTCAGTGTCAATGTTCCTCGTGTGTCCCTAGTCCAAGAAGACTGCCTGCTACACAGTAGGTGCACAGCAAACATCTGATGAATGAACAAATACAGGTTTTAAAGAGAGGAGCTTGTGGGGTAGGGGGCAGGACCAGATAACTCAGGCCCCATTTTGGCACTGGGATCCTCAGATCTCGACCCAACTTGATTGCTCTTCTGTTAACAGAAATGTGGGCCCTTCTTATTTCATTTACCCCACATGGATCACCTCAGATGATCCTCACAACCACCTGCAAGAGGAGTACGAACTACCATTTTACAGGTAGGGAACCCACCTGTTAACTACCAGGAAACTACCTGAAGTAGGTGAAAGTCACACAGCAAGTGGGTGGGATGATGCTAGGTACTAAAGGCTGTGCTGCTCCAGGCAGTTTTCATTGAAATACCCCATCAACAACCCAGAATCAGACTCAAGGTTTCCAAAAGACAACTGGGAGTTCAGGGGAATGGGCTTGGCTTCTCATTGCAAAGGCTCCAGGTGAGATATTAAGTGATTATAGCTTCATGATTGAGACTACACCTTTTGCTGTTTGCTTTCAAAGTACAGTAGGTTCTGCTGGAGCACAACAGATATATTTCTAAAAATCACATGTTGCAAAATCATGCAACAGAAAACCAGGGCTTGTGGGAACAATAAGGGTAAAGTGTACAGCACCCAAAAACTCCATCAGTCACATAAAACAGACAGGAACCTGATTTAAAAATGGCAGCATGTTAAACAGCCAAGAATACACAAATGCTACTTGAAGCCTGACCCCTCCCCTAAGGAAGACCTGGCAGGTGCTGTGACTGTGGGTGGGTTGCAATTTCTGAGTTACTGTGACTAGCTAGCAGGAGGCTGTCTTACTCCAGAGGGGAATGGGTGTGGTTCAAGAGGGTTGGTGCATCTGAAGTATGTTCATTTTGATTTTGTGTACTGGCAGGTGCTCTTAGGCTGGCAGGAGTCTTCAGGTTTCATGTGATACAGGAGTCCGGAAACCTTTCTTTCTTTCTTTTTTTTTAAGATTTATTGTATTGTTTTTGACAGAGAGAGAGAGAGAGAGAGAGAGAGAGAGAGAGAGAGAGAGAGAGAGAAAGAGAAGGGGGAGGGCCCAGAGCAGTCTCTATAAGTTTTCAACATGATTTCATTCCACACAGGTGGGTGGGGGCTACATAGGGCATAAGCTGGGCTGGGGGGCCTCCTTGCATGGGAGGCACGCCCCCTCCAGCCAGGGGTCAAACCAGGGAGCGAGAACCCAACTGGGGCCTCCCACATGGGAAGCACACCCCAGTTCAGCATATGGGTCCACCACACATGTCAGGGCTGGAATTCGATCCTTAGTCCCCAGGGCTGCAAAGTGAACGCTTAATCATCCTGGCTTCCCCATGCAAAACTTTTCTTAAAGTGACTAAATATTTTCATCTCTGTGGGGCATTTGGTCTCTGTCCCAGCTCTACAGCTGTAACAGTACGTCTTCAAATGGGCACAGCTATACCCCAAACTTTATTTACCAAAACAGGCCACCAGCTAATCTAGCATTTCTCCTAGGCAAAGCTGTACATAACCAAGTACAGCTTGTGTATTATGCTCCAACAGTGCCCTAATATATCAATAGTGTTGGAACAAATATGCTTTTTCTTTTTTTAAAGTAGTATTATTTTATTTTATTATTATTTTTAAATATATTTTTATTTATTTATTTTTATTTTTGACAGAGAGAGAGATACAGAGACAGAGAGAGAACTGAACTGGGGGAGCTCCCAGCCCAGCACATGGGTCTGCATGGGCCGGGGCCAGGACTCGACCCCCGGTCCCCGGCGCTGCAAAGTGAACGCCCAACCCACTGAGCCATCCCGGCCTCCCCCAAATATGCTTTTTCAAAACAAGCATTACAGCAAAACTGACTACTGAGAAAAATGTTTCAAAAAAATACTTGAGGACATGTAAATTCAAGGTGAGCCCTTTTGACAAGTCAAAAAAAGTTTGTAAAAAATAGTTAAGTGCACACAGCTCACTGCAGGGTCAGCCTGTGGCACTACATGGGTCAATTTTATACCATCCTAAAAACCTACACACTCAAATAAATAGGTCCCTTACAGAAAGAAATTACATCCATAAACTCAATTTACTGCAGTAGATAAAACTTTAACCCAGTTATAGAAACAAGCGATTCCTCAAGCGATTCCTCAGCACACGTGCCTGAGCATCAATCAGACCAAAGCTCTAAAGAGAAGCACAGGGGTTGAAAAGACAGGGACCGGGGGGTGGGGTGGGGGGCAGGAAAAGCCTCACTGAGGGAGGGGTGTTTGAGCTGGAATGGAAAGTGTGAATAGAGCACACTGGGGCTGAGTCACTGGAGACCTGGGGGGCCCTGGGGATTCCCTGAAATAGTATGGGAGACATGGGACCTGGCTTTTCCAGGTAACCAGGACTCACCTTTACCCTTGAGGGCTAGGGAGAGAGGGGACATCTGTGTTGGGTAAACCCTGAGAAGGGCATTTTACCTGATTTGACATGAGGGACCATACAGCCATCCAGGAGGACACAGATCCATACCACACTGCCCCCAACTATCCCATTCCAGGGCAGGCGAGCAGTACCATCACAGCCTTGCACCCTGTGTCCTGCCTTACAGATAGATCACAACCTCTCAACAATCACGATCTGCACCCACTACATTCTGCCTAGGGCTGTAGCTCCATAGCCCAGCCCAGAGACAAGCAGGAGAGCCTTGGGGATCTGCCTAAGGCTCAGTCTCCACCCAGTCAGCACATCAATCCTTCAATTCTGCTGACCTTTACATGAACAATGGGCCTGACTGGTGGGCACATCATTCACCCCTAACCTGGTGGTATCCTGTCCTTCCCACACTGGGCCTCCCTAGGCCTGGAGACTTAGTGAAGGTTTCCTGAGGCTTCAGCCCATATTAATAGATGCCAACACAGCCTGCCAGGTATACAGCCACTTTACAAAAATAAGACAGTAACCAACAAATTCTCCTGTCCTGCTAAAGGGCCTCTTCCAAAGTCTTTTAATGAAGTGAGCAATCTCACCATTAGCCTCCAAGGGCCACAGTTTTGGGGAGGCTGGCGATAGTGAAAAGAGAGAGAAAGGAACAAGGAACACAGCACCCAGACTTGGGCATCTGACCCTGCTCGAGGGACACACTATTGGCAGATGAACACAGGAAACTGTGACACTGACGAACAACTCCCCACTCCCCAAAGATGTAACACACCAGACTAGGTGCACACCAATCATGTACCACACAAATACATACATGTGTGCACCGCTTATGCATGCTCATACACATGCACACCACACCCTCCTACACATGCACAGTTTTCTTCCCCTCCTCCCACTTCTGAATCTTGTCCAAATATCTCAGAAAAAGTCTTTTTTCTCTGTTCAATTCTGAAAAAGAACAGCAGTTCCTATGGTGATCAGTGTTCACTCAACTTCTGATCCACCTGTCTCAAGGAGGTGGAAAACCATTAAGTATGGAAATGAGATTAGACTCAGGGGTCAAAATCACCAGCTTCTAAAGCAGATGAAGCCCAGAGTCCTGGAAGGGCCTCACATGGATCCCTGTGCACACATGCCATTTCAACTCACACTTTTTCAAGCCCCATCCGAGACAAACAATTTTGCACCTGGCTGGAACAGCAAAGATTTTCAAATCACTAACACTGCAACCACACTCCTTTCTATGACTTTGTGCATACAGTCCTTTAAGTTTCCAGGCAAGGCAAGGAACTGTTTACTGTTGTTTATCTGGGTGATGCGTGAACCCAAAAGGGAACTTCGGCAGAGTGAAATGTTTGTTATTTAGAGCCTGGAACACCCCTTTTTCTCCTAGTTCATGGCCCATCTGGCCCTGCAAGACATGGACACTAACAGGCTCCTGACAAATACTGATCCTGCATCCACTGGTGACCTCCAAGGAGCCAGTAACCTGGGGGTGCCTCCTCTATGGAGGGCTACAGGAGCAGCTTGTGGTATCTGCCTTCATGGGAGCACAGACACAGTAAGGACTGTAAAATGCGTGTGCCAATCACCTTTTATATATTTATTTTTATTGTTTTTTGACAGAGAGAAGGGGGAGGGCCCAGAGCAGTGTCCACAGCTGACAGCATCAGTTTTCCATACAGTTTCATTCCACACGTGGGCGCGGGGCTGGCAAGGGCAGGAACCCGGCCAGGAGCCTCCCGCATAGGTCCTGGCAAGAACTGAACTGGGGGGAAGCCGGATGGCTCAGTGGGTTAAGCGCTCACTTTGCAGCGCCGGGGACCGGGGATCGAATCCCGGCCCCGGCCCGTGCGGAACCATATGCTGAACTGGGAGCTCCCCCAGTTCAGTTCTCTCTCTGTCTCTGTCTCTCTCTCTCTCTCTCTGTCAAAAATAAATAAATAAATAATAAATATTTTTAAAAAAAGAAAAGATGAAATACAGCAATTTGTGACAACATGGACTAACCTTGAAAACATCTTATTAAGCCAAATGTCAGAATGAAAGAAGAAACATATGACCTTACTCATAGGTGAAATATAAAACTGAAAGTAACAAAGAAACAAAAACTCATGACACAATCA
>PVKE010027267.1:0-21729 GCA_004027555.1 Craseonycteris thonglongyai | reverse complement strand
ATCATTTTCATCCTGAGCCTTCCCTTCAGTCTACACATATTCTTAGTTCCTTCCTCAGCGCAAGCAAACCACTTCCTTTCTGCCCGATTCTGCCTTGATAACATCACCATACTTAGACCCCCCACCACCCCACCCCCATTCCAAGGAAAGCCCCCCCCCCTCCACACACACACACACCTCTTTTACTCCAGCCATTTCTGTACTGACTTTTGCTCTCATTACAAAGCCTGCCTTTCTGGAGTAACCAGGAAGGTTCAGGTTGCCCAATCCCATAAACTCTGGTTCACTCCCACTGATCCCCTTTCTACCACCTAATTCTCTCAGCCATTTCTTCCCACCTGACATTTCTCTCTTACCTTCAGGTGTCAAGTTAGGGCTTGTGGAGGAAAAGCTCCCTCAACAACGTTCTGCTCAGCTGCTAATGGATTGTTGCTTAAACTTAACATTGGCTGTATTTCTTCCCCTTCATGCCACCTGAGTTGACTTTCCTTTAAAAACCTGTCTAAAGCAAAAGTAACATTTCCAAGCACCTGTCAAGTGAGGAAAATGTGGCTTTCTGTTTTTAAATAAAAGGATACTTATTACATCAAAAATACCATCCCCAATGCAGCGTTGTTGCGTCCTTTAACAGAGGTGAGCCATCTGTCTTACTTTATCATCACCTGGCCTCCAAACGACTCCAAAAGAGTCTGCCCAGTGCTCAGCCATTTCATAAGAAATAGAGACAGACCCCAAGCCCAGTGACTCCTACCCCTTTCTGTGGCAGGTTTTATAGTTTTTGTGGAACAAAGGGCCTGCAAGTCACAGTGGCCCCCAGCCACATACTAATTGGCCAGCCTCTGTGTGTGTCTATGGCCCCTTCACATGCTAACAAGAAAAGAGGGATTATGAATTCAGCTATTCTTAAGACTCCAGACGGCAGCTAGGTCTCTGATTGGCTGTTCCTCTCCTACACCCTTACTCTCAGTTGTTTTCCTAAAAAATATTCATTTCATCAGGATTTTCAAGGTCATTGGAATAAATCTGTATACAGGATTCTACTGTAAAATTGTAACTCCTTTTATATTGGCAGCTATGCCTTTTCTTATGCCTAATGTTACTCACTTGTCGTTTCTCCATTTTTTTTAGACCAGACCCTGTCCTTTATTAATTGTTTAACTAGAATATGTTTACTTTATTTTTTTAATTTTTAAATTACACTTGACTTACTATAATATGTTAGTTTCAGGTGTATAACATAGTCTTTGGGCATTTATATAATGTACAAAGTGATCACCCCACTATGTCTAGTACTCATCTAACACCCTACATAGATATTATAATATTATTGACTGTATTCCCTATGCTGTACTTTACTTCCCTACAGTGGTTTTCATAACTGGCAATTTGTACATCTTAGTTGCTTCCCCTTTTTTCTTTCTTTTTAAATTAGTCTTTTCAACAGACCAGCTTTTGGTTTTACTGATTAATTTTACTTAACAAATTTATTGATTTAGTTTCATTAAACTTGTCTTAATATATACCATAGTATACATTTTTTAAAAAGTAGTGCATAGTATAGCTCAGTGGATTTTCACAGTGTGAATGCATTCATGCAATCAACACATGATCCAGAAACAAAATGGTACCCACATGGCAACCTGAGCCCTTCCAACTGGCTACCCTCCCATGGGAGGTATTATCGTCTCTCTCAACAGCATCGATTCATTTTGCCTATCAATTTTCCCATTTCCTATAGAATGTACTTATATAAAATGTACATACTCTTCTGTGTCAATTTTACTTATTATTACAGAAGGCTCCTCATCTATAACCCACTTTGAGTGCTATCAGGATTGGAGACAATTAATATAAGTCACCTGGCACAGGTTCTGACTATGGCAGAATGTGCCAGTGGCAGTTATTATCATAAAAAGAAGAACTTCTCTGCAGAGGGGCAAAGCAGGGGCAAGAAATGGGGTGAAGAATGTGTCCCAACAAGGTCCCAATCATGCTGTGGGCAGGACCAAGATCAGGAACCCACGTGGGAGACCAGAATTTTGTTACCTCCTTTTCAAATACCTGATGGGCTGACAAGTACAAGGTACTATTCTTTGCCTGACATGTTGTTATAAAAATTTTCAAACCCATTTCAACATTGAATTTTGCAATGAACACCCATTCACCCATCACCTGAATTCTATCAGTAGCATCTTAGTCTCTGTGTTTTACCACGTAATTGTGTTTGTCCACTCATCAATCCACCTTTATTTTTTATGTATTTCAGAGGAAGTTGCAGGTTTTGGTAATAGGTATTCTAAAAATATTAGATGCAATTCACATAGCATAAAATTAACCATTTTAAACTGAATAATTCAGTGGCATGGAGTACATGTATGATATACAATCACCACATCTATCTAGTGCCAAGACAGTTTTATCACTCCAAAACAAAGCCCCTTAGCAATGAAGCAGTTGCTCCCCATTCCTTCTGATGACCACCAATCTACGATCTGTTTCTGTCTTTTCCTATTCTGGATATTTCATGTAAGCAGAATCTTACAAAACCTTTTGTTTCTGGTTTCTTTCACTTAGCATTATGTTTTAAAGATTCGTGCATGGTATCAGACATATCAGTATTTCATTCCTTTTAATGGCTCAGCGATATTCCACTGTGAGTATATATACCACAACGTGTAGATTAATTCATCCATTAATGGACATTGCATTGTTTTCACATGATTTTGGCTATTGTGTATTTGAACACTTGTGTATAAGGATTTGTTTAAATATTTGTTTTTAACTTAGGAATATATACTGTATTTTTCTGTATATAAGATGACCCCTACTTTTCTAACCGAACATTAAAAAATCAATACACAGGTTACTTTCATGTATTTGACCCCCAAGATTTGGTCTAACAATTGTAGACAGAAGTATTGTCTTATTCATAGAAAAACATGGTACATACGAATGAAATTTCTGGGTCATAGGGTAATTCTATGATTAACTTTTTTGGAACCACTGAACTTTCTTCCCTGAATGTTAGTAAGTTTTTAGGCCCCAGGAGATACTTTGCTCAAGATGGGCACACTTGTCGTAAGATTGGATGTTATTCCTACACGGCCACCTCTTAGTAGTGACTTAGCCCCAGTGTGATGTCCCTGATTAGCCTCCTTTCTGGAATAAAATACACAGGGAATCTGTGGCCCATGGGAGGAGATAGGATGCTGATTAGATAGCTACGAGTCCCTTTTGTCTCTTGTAGGGAGTGTCAGCTCACTTGGCACGGGAGGAGGGGCCAGACGGATCATCTGTTGGGACACAGACTCCTCAGTTAATGGTTCCTGTTGTATAGTCAGCGAGGCTCCATCCCAGGACACTGCCCCAGGGAGCAAGACTCCTCTGATACCACACTCATGCTGGATGGCTTTGCGGCCCCCACCCCACGGTTCCCGCGCTTACTTTAGGAGTTAAGCACAACAGATGTGGGTCAGAGAGAGGAATTTGCCAGAGATGCATGGGACTGAGTAGCAACCCCTGGAACAGACGCTGACAGCTGGCGTGAGACTTTTGAGGGCTGTGCCTGCTCAGCTATGGCATGATATCCTCTGTGCGTTCATAGCATTTTTTAAAACTATGGATCTAATTGCTGTTCCATTGGCTTCTGTTTCTTCTTCCCCCAAGAAAAATGGAATCTCTGAAACTCCCATGGAAGCACTTTCCATTACCATTTCTGTTCCAGCTTCAGGCTGGAATTATCCCTAATAATGAACACCAAGTTGCTATTGGCAAAGCAGACCCAAGTGTTGCTTCTGGAGTTGGGAAAGAGACGCAGCAGAGTGTCCAGAGGGGCGCAGAGACGGTCACAGATGAGCAAAGGCTGTTTATAGACACGTCGGTAACCCGCTACCCTTGCCCAGCACACGGTCCTGTGCTCATCGCATTCACAAGCACGTGGCCAGGTAAGCAGAGCAGATGCTGGCAGCTCTGTTCTGCAGATGCAGAGAGCTCCAGAGCCAAAGGGGGTACAGGGTACCCAGGTGTGGTGAGAGCAGGAAACCGAGCCCAGACCCAGCGCTATTGCTCGTGTAGGAGGAAAAGGTAGTGGTCGTCTCGATGTTGAGGACGTAAAACGTTGGAGTCGCACAGAACTTGGTCTGGCCTGTTTGAACCGTGACTCAGTCACTGACCAGCCACGTGACCATGAGCAGGATGCTTAGTTCTTGAGCCTCACAGTCTTCATTGGTACCTGGGCAATGGAGCTGATGATACTTATAAGTATGTGAAGATATAATAAAATAATGTCTGTGGGGTGCTTTATATACTAGCAATTGAAGGTGCCTGAACCCTTGTAGGTTCCTGCCCACCCTGGAGAATGCTAGCATTGAAAATCTGTTCCCACCATGTCTTAACACCTTGCTCTTTTCCTCCAAAGTCTCCTAAATGGCACATGCTCCAGCCCACACATGAGACAATATCATCCTTGACATAAGAACAACGGGGGTGCTTTGAGATGAGGGCACACTTTGCAGTCACCGGGTAGGAAGAATCGATGTTCATTATTTAGTTGGGATAAACATTCATTTATATGTACAGCTGTCAGGAAACAAAACCTGATCAAAGGCTCATTAATTGCAAGGCTGGCTTTGCAGAGGGCCACTTAGTTAAGGCAGCGAATTTAACATGAAACAGAAGAGGGAGCGGAACACTGTGGCCTGGTACACTGTGCATTAGTGATTATTTTGGTCCTTGTTCTGCAAGCTTTCCCTAGCAAAGGTAACCCCAGCTCCTGAAGGCTGACAGAGTCCAGCAGTGGTAGTGAGCCCGGGGACATGGCAGCATTTCATTCCCTTGGCGAATTTCTGACTTGGGCAAACTTGAGAACGAGACTGAGAGGCAGCAAAGTCTCGTTAAGTTTCACAGCAAATGCTAGTCCCCAAAGACAGAAGTCAACCCCTCCGTCTATTACAAGACAGAACAGACCAACTGCCCTGTGTCTGCTGCAGACTCGAGAACTTGCCTGACTCTGAAAGGGTCATGCAGTCTAGACCTTTGTGCACCCGTATTCCAATAGCACTTGTTCTTTACTGTGGAATTCTCATTCATGATCATTGCCATGGTAAGGATAATATTTAAATCATGGTGTTCTCTGACCAGACAATGTGTGACACAAATTAATAAGCATTCATAGGACCCCCACCGGGCACCAGGTGCTGCTGCTACAAGGGAGAGGTATTACAGAAGTGCATGAAGAGATAAATGACTTAATTTATTTTTTACATTTTGGAAGTACATTTGCATGATGCAAGCACTCAGCACATTTGCATAAGCTGCTATGAATAAATGGACAATGTGTTATAGAATTCCATTCAGTGTGTGGTGAGGCTGTAATTGCTGTTATTGTTAGAATTGCTCTTGTTTGCTGACTACTGACTCTGGGGGCTACTATGTGGGGACGGCGGAGGGAAGTGGCTAAGTCTGGGGCCCCATTGCCACATTTGGATCCTGACTTTGCTGCTTACCAGCTGTGTGTCCTTCACACGCAGCTTGAGTTCTTGGTGCCTCCGTTTCTCCATTTGCAGAAAGGGATGGTAACAATGCTACCCACCCTACAGTATTGTTATAAAGATACGTGAAGTAACACTTCTAATGTGATTGAAGTAGTACTTGACATAATGTCATAATAATAATACATACGCGTGCTCCTGCATGAACACATGTGGGTGCACACACATGTATTCTGAGCAATATGCCCATTTGATATATAAGGAAACTGAGTCCTAAAGTCTCAGGAGCAGACTTACCTTAAAACTCTAGGTTGGTCTTGTTCCAAGGACATTCTCCTTCCGCAAAGCAAGCTGTGTGCTGATAATGAATGCACTTTGTCAACCCTGGAGAGCCTAGAGATGACACACAGGGGATGGCAGCATCTTCTTCCTTCACTCTGTGTTGTAATGATAAGGCAGAGCGCTCTCGTACCTCCTTCACAAAAAAGCTTGTCTATGGCCTATTACATCATCCTATCCTTCCTGTGGCTGGAGAGGGTCACTATTTGTGTGATATCTTTTTGTTGCTCAACATGGAAGTAAGACATTGACCTGACACTGATCAGGAGCAATGAGAACATGTATCCACACAGACCAAATTATATCGGTGTTTTTTGTTATGTGACATGAGTAGATCGTATTGGAGAGAGGTTCAACTTTGCCATGTGCTGGCCTTGGTCCTGAATTCGACAAAGATACCCCCACTCTGTTAGCCAGTCATTAGATTTTCCCATTTTGCCCATGGACGGTAATGGTAATGCTTGAATCAGCCTCTTCAGTGCTTTCCCCTTGAGAGAATGAAGAAATAAAGAACTGCAGGGCTAGAAGACTTTCCATAAAGAGGCAAAAGGTGCCACATCATCACAGGGGAAACCTGTGGACCTGCAGCCTGGCTTCCAAATTGCTCAAATCCTTGGTCCTACCCTGCTTCCTCATAGCTGGCCTTCCGATTGTCTTTGCCAACTATGTCATATGCCTGTATTTGTTTTTTTACCTTCCTGATACTCCTTGGACTGGCCTGATATTTCCACATTTGGATTATTTTGTATACTTTCTTGAAAACCGTTTCTCCCCTTCTCTGCCTAACTCACTGGCAACTTTGACAATTAACTTGAATGCTGACCTCCCTCTCAGCTTATACCACTCCCCTAGCCCTGGGGTTCTGGGGCCTAAATGCACTGAGAATGATAGATGTGCTTTCCCTTCCAACTTAGGGCGTTTGCTACATTTGGCAGTCTCCTGGTGGTGTTTCCTGTGATGCCTCCTCCAGGTCTGAGGAAACACAGTTTATGACACATCCATTAGCTGCATGCCAGGCTCTTTGCAAACACTATGCTAAATGCATCATCTTGTTTAAGTCTCACAACCACCCTCAAGAAGCCACAATTGTTATCTCTATTTAATAGAAAAATGTTGGATTGTGTTCTAGCCATTATGTTGTTTTGATGTGGAGATTCTGGATTCTGTTCTATTTCTCCAAAGAATGTTGATTTATTTTTTTAAAGATTTATTTTTATTGTTTTTGACAGAGAGAGAGAGAGAGAGATACAGAGACAGAGAGAAGGGGAAGGCCCCAGAACAGTCTCCATAGTTGCACATCATTGGTTTTTCCACATAGTTTCATTCCACAGGTGGGCAGGGCTGCACAGGGCAGGAACTGGGCTGGGATCTCGCCCCGATAAGAACTGAACTGGGGGCACTCCCCAGTTCAGCATATGGGTCCGCACGGGCCAGGGCCGGGACTTGATCCTCGGTCCTTGGGGCTGCAAAGTGAGCTCTTAACCCACTGAGCCATCCTGGCTTCCCCTTGATTTATTTTAAGCAGGCAGTATCTTGCTGAGACTCAAGTTCTACCCTCTGTCTTGCCTGTACAAGGTAGCAGCTCAAATCTCAGTTCAACTCTTTTTTTCCTTCAGTGGGGTGATTTGCAGTCTGCCTCATGCATGTGTAGTTGAGGGGTCAGCCAGATATTTGGCTAAAGTAGACATATAGAATCTGGGGCTCCCCTAACCTGTCATTGACCTTTTTGGACTTCCTTCTTCATTTTTCAGAGCCTATGGCCACCTTTTGTTTTGTTTATGATTCTTTTTTTTTTTTAATAAGATTTTATTGATTTTTGACAGAGCGAAACAGAGACAGAGACAGAGAGAAGGGGGAGGGCCCAGAGCAGTCGCCATAGTTGACATTAGTTTTTCATATAGTTTCACTCCACAGGTGGGCACAGGGCTGCGCAGGGCAGGAACTGGGCCTGGAGCCTCCGCATAGGCCCTGGCAAGAACCGAACTGTGGGCACTCCCCAGTTCAGCACGTGGGTCCGCACGGGCTGGGGCCGGGATTCGATCCTCGGTCCCTGGGGCTTCAAAGTGAGCACTTAACCCACTGAGCCATCCCAGCTTCCCCTTGTCTCTGATTCTTGAGACCAAAGAGATGACAGGTGTTCCCTTATTCCTGGAACCAGGCCATACTACTCCCTGACCATGGCCCACCCTTAGGACAAAGTTGCAACAAAACAGGAAGCTCGCCTCTGTTGATCACTTCTTCCAAATTTCAGCTCCTGTCTAAAAGCGGCCTTTGTTGGCTCTCCAGAGCCTTCGGATATATTTTGCCTTTTATATATTTTACCCAAAGTTTATAGAGGTTGGTTGCTTTTGGAGACTGGTCTGTTGGGCACTTAACTGCGTCCTGCTAAAAGCAGAAATTCAGAAAAATGTTCAACAATGACTATCAGTAACTTCTATCTTTATCATTATTCTCGCCATCAGTCTTGTCTTGCTGAGTCACAAAAATCACTGGGCAAGTGTTGTGGAACTGACAGATGAAAGAAGCCAAGGTAGATCTTTGGAATGTATAGTTTGCCTCCCTCTGTAAGGTTTGCAAAGCAGGGGGCTCCCCATAACTGTGTGGGACATCATCCTCTCCAAGTCCCATACACATGTGGGAGGAAGAGGAAGAGTCTTTTTCTTGAGTTAAGCACAGTGAGTGAGGTTAGTTCTCCCCTACCCACGTCTCCCACCAGGGGACACATAGCAGACAGCTCTCACATGGATACCACACCCGCAGGACGCCATGGGACTGGCTTTTAGAGTGACTAAGGAGGCAGAAACACCCACGTCCAAGTTCTGTGGGACTCTTAGGGGGTCATGCATGAGGGCCAGCTCCCTCTTATAATCCCTGCTAATGAACCTGAAGGTTTATGTGAGGGACAGGAGCCACAAGGTGTGTTTCTTATCAAGAGTAGGGTGTGTCCCCCTGGCAATGGCCAAGAGGAGATGTGGCTGTCACTGGGGAGGTCCTGCCCACCAGCAGGCAGCAGAAACGGACGCTCTTGAGAACTGTGCAGCCCTCAGGGGCCTCCACGCCAGCAGAACCTCTACAAATTCACTGTAGGAGGGTGCAAACATGAGCATCCTCTCTACCTCCCAACTGTCATGGACGCCAGCATCTCACATAGCAACGCTGTCCTTAGTACCAAGACCAAATGGGGTAACAACGGCGGTGGGAGCCAGCAGAGAAGTGGCCACACACCAGATGACAACACAAGACGCTGTCACTCCTGGAGGCTGACCTCTACCCCAGTTATCTCCCCAACCTGGTCATAGTCAAAGGAAGTGAAGAAAAAAGAAAGAAAGAAACAGAATCGGAAAGAAAAAGAGGGCAAAGATCTATGCACACAACCCTGTGGGAATGAGACTATAGACTAGACATTGTCTCAGGTTTCAGTAATCAGGACTGGGCTGAAAACAAGGAAAATGGGGTGGACATGAAAGGAACCTCCCTGCTGCAGCAGATGGCGAGTTTGGGGCCAACAGAGGAGCGTGCAGTTCTGAGGGTACAGAGGGCTTTGCTTGGGAACTTGACCTTGCAGTGCCTCTCCCTTTACACCTCCTCCAGGCAGACTCCAAATCGGGGTGCTGTAAAGAGGGCTGGTCGATTTGAGCACATGGAAATTCTATTTCTGTCAATTCAGAGGTACCTCTGATGGTGAATGGACAAGGGAGAGAGCTGTAGGACCTGTTTATAATAATAAAAATTATATATATATATATATATATATATATATATATATATATATATATATATATATATAAAGAATTCATTATCAAAGATAATCCAGAGGAAAAAGGACAGTTGGACAAGTCACAAATGCAGCTACAGGGGGTCCCTAACTTCTAATGATTTCACTTTTGATTTTTTGCTTTATGATGGTGTGAAAGCAATATGCATAATAAATTGCATGAGATATTCAATACTTTTAAAAAATTGGCTTGGTATTAAATGATTTTTCCCAAGTGTGAGCTAATGTAAGTATTCTGATCAATTTAAGGTAGACCAGGCTAAGCTCTGGTGCTTGGTAGGTTACATGTATTAAATACATTTTTTGAATGATTTTTATTAGTTTCAGGCATATAGAACAACATAGTGATCAGACATTTACATAACTCACAAAATAATAACCCCAACAAGTCTATTACCCACCCGATACTGTATACAGTTATTAGAACATTCTTGACTATATTCCCCAGGGCACACTACATATCCCTGTCATTATTATTTTTAATTATAGTTGACATTCAGTATTATTTTAGATTAATTTGGGTGTATTGTGTAGTGGTCAGACATTTATACAATTTAAGAAGTGGTCCCCCTAATAGGTCTAGTACTGACCTGGCACTATACATGGTTTTTACAATGCTATGGACTTTATTCCCCATACTGTATTACACTTTTGACTTATAATATTTTTACTTTATGATGGGTTTACCAGAAGTTAAGCCCATCATAAATCAGGGAGCACCTATACACGAATGTCTAAAATACCAAAAACTATGTTACTCAAGTATTGATTGAAATGCAAATGAGAAGACGGAAATACTTTTCATTCACCTATTAGACTGGCAAAAATATCAATGTTTTCTTCTATTTTTAAATTGTTAAATGTACTGGGGTGACAGTGGTTGGTAACAGTTACATAGGTTCCAGGTGTACAATTCTACATCACATTGTCCATGTGTTGCATTATGTGCTCACTGCCCACAGTCAGCTCTCTTTCCATCACCATGTATTTGATGCCCCCTCCCTAATCCCCCACCCGCTCCTACTCTCCCACCCACCTTCGCCTTTACCCTCAGGTAACCACTCAACTATTGACTGTGTCCATGAATTTTGGTTTCTTTGTTACTTTTAGTTTTATATTCCACCTAAAAGTGAGGTCATATGTTTCTTGATTCTTTCAGTCTGACTTATTTTGCTTAATAGGATGGTTTCAAGGTCCGTCCATATTGTCACAAATGTCTGTATTTCATCTTTTCTTATTGCTAAGTAGTATTCCATTGTATAAATGTACCACAACTTCTTTATCCAGTCATCTATCAAAGGTAAATGATTTTCAATACCCAAAGTTGGTGTGTGGTGGATGAGGAGAAGTGTTGAAGGGGTAGTGAACACTCTCATGTCATGATGCTGAGGTCCAAGTTAGAATTATACAGTCTTTTCAGAGGCCAATTAACAGTACTCATCAAAATTTAAATGTGTTTGCCCTTGGACAAACTGTTTCACTTTTAAGAATCTATCTTATAGACCACTTTCCATGTATTTAAGAATAAGCATACAAGGATGGTCACTGCTACAGGACTTGTAAGTGTGAGACATCAGAGACAACCTAAGTGCCCAACAGAAATGAATTGTTCAAGAAATTATGGCAAATCCATACCACTCAGTACTCAGGATTCAGCATCAAGAATACTGTTCAGATGTTAACAGGAAGGAAGTACATCTGTATGAACAACAGAGAAACCTGTCCCCGGTGATTGTTGAGTGGCACAACCAAACAGCCAAACTTTTCTACATGTCACGCTCCATTCCCAGAACTTTCCATTAATTCGCCCATTTAATCTTTTAGGCATCATGTCATTATCCCCCACTTTAACCAAGGACACAATTGAAGGTCAGAGAGACCAAGTCCATGTCCAAGGTTGGATGCAGAATTCATGTCCTGAACTATGAAGAGATACTCGCCCCTCGTGTGTGTGAGTGTGTGTGTGCATATGTGTGTTTTATGTCTTCATAGAGTCGTAAAATGTGTGTGAGTTTTGGAAAAAGAATACTACAGTGTCTTTCTGTAGCATACCACCTAGTTCTCCCCTGGAAAACAAGGCGTGTGTTCTCTCCCATGACGGAAGAGTTAGCTGCTGGTGGCCCACCGTTTCGTTCCTCTCCAAGAACTGCCCTCCACCAGGGGGAGCTGCAATCTCCAAGTTCACAGCCCCTTGTGCAGGGTTGATGGGCAGCTCACACGCAGTGAATGGTGGGAGGGGCGGAGGACCATGGCCCTGCCTCCTTCCAGGACAATCCCCACAACCCATCCCAACTCCCGGGAATAAGCTGAAGCCTTGGTGAACAGTGCCTCACACTTCGGCTTCTCCCTGTGCCCAGTCCTGCTTCCTCCACTCCTCCACAGGTCTGGTGACCAAGGACACGTCCTCATCACTGTAGTGCAGGCTCATATCTACCTCGGAATCTATTTCTTAGAGCTAGAAGGCGAAGCGTGGAGGGGAGAGCTGAGAAAGGGACTTCCCATTTAAAATATTTGTACTTTGATTTTGTTCAATGAAGATGAGTTATGTGCATTAATTTCCAAAACCAATATATAGCATAAAACATAAAATGAAGAAGTGTGGCTATAATTCTATAGCTAACATGGAACAAAATTGTAACCCTGGAACCTGACTGCATTTTTGTGTCCAGGAAAGAAAATAACAGGGCTCATGTTTATTTCTCAGGCTCCTCACCTGAAACATAAAATGCCTTTTCACTGAGCCTGAGTTTTCTCTCCTGAAACCAAAGAAGGACATTTCCCCCTTGCTTCTCCAAGTTTTGTCTGGAAGATTTGATATTTTTGAGCCTCTGTGGGCTTTGTTGTCTGAGGGCGAAAGAAGCTTGCTGCTTTTTCCCCTCAAATCCCTGCCCTGGAGAACGGGAGGCACTGAACCTTGTCAGAGTTCCAATGTATTATATAAAAGCAAAACAAAAGAGCTGTGCATTTTGGTCGTTGGGAGAGAGGAAGATTTGCTGATGGAAGGAGATTGATAGTGTGGTCCATGAACTCTCAGGTCTCTATTTATCTAGTTTGTTCATTCATTCTCTGTGCATTCATTCATTCACACACTTGGGAGGTGTGTTGGCTTGATCATGATCTGATGAAACAGCATAGCAACTCACTGATTGGTGCGTTACTGTCTGGATATTAGGCTGTACCATCCAGTGAACTTGGTCCACAGAAGGACAGCCTGACGTTGTACCTGTCACAGAGAACTGTCCAGGGTTTAGGTAAATTTGAGAGACTGTGAATCCCACTAGCCTATGGAAAAAGCTACTGGAAAAAAACTTTTTTTCCTGGGTGATTACAAAGATTCCATACTATACCATGTGAAACAGAAGTAGGAGAGTTTAGATATCACTGACACTGTGATATTGCTAATGATAAGAGCAGCACGTGGCTCCTGAAGGATATTTGGGTGAGTGATGAGATTATGAGTTGACATTCAGAGAACTGAAATCACACATGCAAATGATAATGGCAGGAAAGCCAAGTTGGCACTCGGGGAATGAATAAGTGAAATAAGTGAACAAAGAAACTCGGCTCACCCTAGGAAAATGCCATATACACTGTAGATACTCAATAAAAGCCACTAAAACAGAGTGGAGACACGAAAGCACGTGTACGGCGGAGCTTACTACCTCTTGGTCTTCCTGCCAGTGTAATTTGAGCACCTACTATGTGTTAGGCACTCTGGCAAGTGCTATGTCTTTGTAATTCCATGTGAACTCAAACCAGGCTTTATAATTAATTCCAGGCAGAACTGTGGCCTATTCTCCCTCCTAGTTTTCTGCCACAACCATATCTTTTGTAAAGCATGTCTACATGGAGAGAGAGCGAGCAAGCGAGCGAGAGAGAGAGAGAGGCAAGAGAGAAACAACAAAAGCACAAAGTCATTTCACATGTAGTTTCTGAACTGAAACCTAACTGGCTCTTGAAACTATTCTCGTGACAGATGATCTGCTCTTGAAACAACAGAAGCATTATGTCAGAGCAGTGATGACGGGGATATTTTTAGGTCTCCGTATTCTGACGTGGAGCCATCCAGGGGTAGAGGAAGCTGGCAGCCAGAGAACAGGAAGCTCGGACATCAAGAGAGGCCTGGAGCCACGGGCTGAGAAAGGAAAACCGGGCCTAACATTCGAGCTCATCTGGGGAGGCCTTTCCTGGTGGCAGTCACCCCGGAAGGCTTCAGTGTAGTTAGGCGTGAATACCGTTGCGGAGCCTTGACAGCAATGCCAATGGCACAATTAGGTGAGACCTTGTTGATTTGTGACCAGCTGACAAAGAAGAGGCTTCACATTCCGGTGTCTTCCAGGGCACCAGGAAGGAAGGAAGGAGCCAGACGCGAAAAGTGGAGGCTGAGGAGCTGGGGCTCTATGGAAGGGAACCTCAGATGCTAAAGTGATGCCTATTGTACAGGGTCCAGCAGAAGTAGCGCTTGGCCGCAGCGTTACCAGCTCATAAGAAAGGGGTGTTACTTCTGCTGGACCCTGGATAGGGCCTGGTTCAAGCCCTGCAGGGTCATAACTTGCTTCGTTTCAAAAGAAGTGAGAGATATTGACTTTTTTTGAAGTTTTTAGATATATATTTCTTTTTTTTAAATAGGCACCACTCGGAGACATATAGTGGTTGGCTTTCAGCAATGGGAGGCATCAGAAGGCAAAATGGCTGCCTGTGGTCAATGGTAAAAAAGGAAACAAATGAACAGAATGTGCAGCGGAAGAGTGTTGTCATGGCAACCAAGTACTGGCACAATGAGGCCTAGGGGATGTAACTTAACATCTTTCCTCTTTTCGTTTTTAGCTTTGGCACTTAGAGTAAAACCCAGAAAGGTATGGTGTGGATAAAGAGCTAGTTTTGCCTATACAGTGTACACACATTTGGTTTTTCTCTCACACTGGTCTCTGGGTTGGGGAGCAACTCAGGCTCAGGGATGGTCTGTAGGTGCATCTCTGCCTGTATCTGTATGCAGATGAGGACAGTCAAAGGAGGCTCTTGCGTATAACGGCAGCCCCGTCTTTGGAAGCAGAGAGGCTGAGAGTCCAGCTGTGGCTTTGCTTTACCATCCCCACCGCCTCCACCAGCACCTCCCTGAGATTGTGTGTCTTCATCCCAGTATGAGTGTGAGAGTAGAGTTGGGCTTGGTGCATGCTGGCTAATAAATGGCATCTGCTACCATGACTGCAAGAGACTTCTCTAAGTGTACACAATATGAGGTACAAAAAGAGGAAAGGGGAAGGGTGTTGGGAAGGACACCTGTGGAAGATTCTTGGATGTAAGGTGGGCTTGCTTCTTGGTAAGGTGGCGCTTCTGGGGAAGGGCCATCATGGGAAAGGCCGGGAGGAGAACGCTGGGTGTGTTGGGGGTGGGGATGGGAGGTAGGGTGCAGGTCAGAGTCACTGGAGCAGAAGGGTGAGCAATGACATGGAGATGTGGCAGAGTGTGGACCAGAATATGGGGGACTCGACACCTCGTGTGAGCGCAAGTGGTTTAGGTTCCACCTGTTCGCCGAGGAAAGGACCTGAGGATTCTGAGGCAGACAGCGCAGGCAGAGAGCAGCGTTTCACCTGAAAGGTAAACTTTGTAAAGATGTCTGATGTGCCACATTCAATTTTCTTTTTACATACTAACTTCTCCTAATAAAACGGTGACCCAAAATTGTGATAAGCTAAAGTAGCAACGTCCCTTTTCCAATTTACTAAAATAAATAGATAGATGATAGATAAATAAATAGATGTAGAATTATTCCTGTGCTTATGTATTCCTCTTCTTCTTTTTTTTCTTTTTAATTCTTTCTTACGTCTTTAGTACCCACGAACATTTGTCTGCACTAGACTCTGATGTAAAACATATCTGGTTTATGATAAAAGTTTAGTGTTTGCTTTACTTTAATATACTATACTCATACCTGGTGGCATTAGCACTGAGGATCAGGAATGCTGGGTCTCCGTCCATCTCTGGGACACACCTGAGAACCGGCGTTATAAACCACGAGCATCTTCAAGGCTGAGACTCCATTACTCATTCCTGTCTCCCTGACAGCTGATTCAGAGCTTAGAGTGCACTAGCTCCTCAAAAAAAAAAAATGTTAGTGGCAGTAAACAAAATACTCAACTCTGTAGATAATGGCAGCACTCAAAAGAGGAGTAATAATTAAAATCCTTTACCAACCCAGGAAAGAAGTTGGCACATGATTCAACAGAAGTGACAGACACCATGAAAATGTGATAATCAGAATGGCAAAACAAAATAAAACTGCATGTGTGATACAGCAAATTTACATTGAGTAAAATTGTGCAGTTGATATTGCAATGTGCATTTTAAATAAATAGGATTTACTTACTGATTAAAATCTGTTTTTCAAATACCTAATTTTTCTTTCAAACAAATGAAATACACATACATACATAAACAATGTTCACTTCTCACTAACTCAACACAAATTACTCATAATACTCAATAGCCTTTTTACCCCGATATTTGACATGGGAATGAAAACAGAATGTTGAACCAGTTTTAACAAATCTGGAGCAGCAGGTTCTTTGTTGACAAAATATTTCCACTGATCAAAAGATGTTCTTCCCTGAAGGGAAGCGAACACTGTGTTCAAAGCACTGACTTCCTTATAAGGCACATTGGGAGCAAGCACATTTTTCCATGTTCATAACACCCAGATTTGATTTACTTCAACCAAAGAGAGGGATGCTCAGAACTGGCTCAATCCAAAGCAACCAGAGAACATGTGGCTCATTTTCAAAAGGAAATAACTGATTTGGAGGATTAGGACTCGAACCAGGGCTCCAAAGGTAAATGTATTAACTACTTTAATTGGAAAATAATCTTTCTGTAATGTATATGTAAATTTCAGGATGCCGGCTCTCATCTCCAATATAGCGGGCACCCCCCACCCCCCAGTTTAGTTCCCACCCACACAACCCCACATCCACCTGTGTGAAATGAAACTGTGCCACAACTAGTGATGTACAATTGTGGAGATTGCTCTGGGCCCTCCCCCTTTCTCTCTCTTTCTCTGTCTCTCTCTGTCTCTCTTTATCTGTCTCCCCCGCTTCTCTTAAACAATAAATAAAAATAAAAATTTTCATGTAAGTGTATGCCAGCTTAGCCTCCCACCTTAGAAAACTTCTGGAACTAAAACTAAAATGTCATTGATGGTAACCAACTTTATATGATGACATTGACCAATAGTACTTATCTTGAAAGCTTACAGCAAGATACATGGGAGATGAAAAGAATACAAAAGAAAATGTTCTCATAAAGCGTAGGTTTACAAAAGGAAAAAAATGCAGCCTTTCTGTACAGGAGCCCGAGGCTGGGAGGGGGAAAGGGCTGGCTGACACCCATTAGAGATGGTCTGAGCTGTCGCTCTGCCCCGCTTCATGCATCCGAGAAGGGCTTCCCTCTTTCCGTTCCATTTACTTGTGGATATTCCAGTGTAGGCCCAGAGAGTCAGGCCATGTGTTGGCTTTCCAAGCTGCATAACCAACAACCATGAGTTTAGGAACTTAAAACCATACCCAGTCTCATTAGCTCACAGGTCTGCAGATCAGAGCCAGGTGAATTGCCGTAGGGTCTCTGCACAGGGTCAAAGTTCACATTCAAGTTGTGGCTGGCCAGTTTGGGGAAGAATCTGTTTAATGTGGAAACAGTAAAGGAAAAGCTGAAAATCAAAGGTGAGATATCTCTGCCATAAGAATCCATGAGCCTTTATCTACCATGAAGAATGTCTTGCTGGCTATGCCAACAGCCCCACTCTGCCTTAGACCCCGGCTCTCCCTCCTCTTTCTGTACTTTTCTCTCTTGTCTACCCTCTCCCCTGCCCTCTCCACTGCCACCAGCTGTAACCTCCCAAATGTCTGCATATTTCTTATGAGGGAATTCTAGTGCTTTACCTCCTACGCCCCCCACACCCTCCAAGCTTGCTCCAGGCATATCTACGCACCTCTAAAAGCCCATCTGGGGTCTGCTAAATTGAGCTCACTGCCCCGCACATAGTCTGAGCGGCATCCTCCTATAAAATCCAAGTCAGATTATATCATTCTTATGTTCACAGTCCTCCGGTGACTTCATCTCAGCAGAAAGATGGAAGTCCTTTCCATCTTGCCATGATGTTCACTGTCACACCCCTCTTGGCCTCCCCTCACACCTTCTCACCCTCACTCACTCCAGTCCAGCCACGTTGGCTTGCTGGCCCTCATTTTAACAGGGCTGGTAAGCTCCAGGCGCTGAACCCATGCACTTGCTGCTCCCCCAAATTTCCTGTTTCTTCCTGTTATGATTCAGGTTCCTATAGTGGAATAGATGGCCCCCAAGGAAGATATGAATATATCCATGGATTACAAATCCTAGAATCTGTGAATGTTACCTTATATGGGAAAAGCTGTGTTTGTGTTAAAGCTCTTGAGAAGAAGCATTGTCCTGGATTACCTTGGTAGGTCCTAAAATACACCACAAACATCCTTAGAAGGGAGGGGCAGAGGGAAATTAGGTGCACACAGAAGAGGAGGTTCTATAACCACAGGGGCAGAGACTGGAGAGATGTTGTCCCATTAACGATGACAGCTACCAGGAAAGAACAGCTGCTTCCTACAGTTGTGAGAGCAAGAATGGCCCTGTCCAAACTTTGAGTTTGGACTTCAGGTCTCCAAAACTGTGAGACAATAAATCGCTGTTATTTTAAGCAACTCCATGGTAATTTGTGACAGTGGCCACAGGAAACTAACAGTTTCTGCTCAGGTTTTGTGTACTAGGGGAGATGGCCTATGGCCACCCTATGCAACATAGCCACTTCTTACTGGGTGTGAGTACATGGACACACACACATACACACACACACCACTTATCCCAATTACGTCAGCTAACTTAATTTTCTTTCAAGCATTTATCATTTTCTGACATGTGATATACTTTCTGGTTCAGTTATTTACTGTCTATCTCCTACTCCCTAAAGTAAGCTCTTTAAAGGTGGGCCTTTTGTTTTATTAACTGATATATCTCCAGAGCCTAGAAGAGTACCTGGCTCAGGGTGAAAGCTCTTTAAATATTTATGGACTAACTGAATGAAGGGTTTCACTTTTAACTGCATAAAAGAACAGCAGGAGCTTTGAAATTAGAATTTATATTTTAACACCTCATGGCCTCCCCCACGTCTATAATCGGAAAGGAAGCAATAAGTATGTCTATTTTGCTGCTGTCCAGAGCGAATCTTTAGAGGTCAGAAGGTGGGCGTGTGCGTGGCTGTTGGGGGATGGGTGGGGAAAGAGAAGTACCAAGCGTTTCTCCAGTTAACATCTGTACTGAACGGCGCCAAGCTTGCCTGCCCCTGAGGTTAGGAGGAAAGAGGGCTGCTGCTTCCCAGCCTGTCCACACCCGCCAAGATGGTTTTTGCCATTTTGTAATTTGCCCAGCAGGTTTGGAGAAGAAACAGTAAATGGATGGATGGTCTTACCTTGTCACAGCTCAAAAGTAACATGCTATTTTTCTGTGCATCAATTTTTTACCCCGGGAGCCTTTATGAGCAGTGGATTAAGTGGGGGGAGAAAGTGGTTGTTTTTTAAATGCTGAAGCTTGTTAGTCAAACAGGACACAACTGCACCTTTCACTTAAAGAACAGGGGAAGAGAGGGGTGGATCAGACCGCAAGTTACTTAAGTGCTTAATTTTCTGGCTTTAGCCTTCATCAATGTTTCATTTAGCACTTTCTGAAACTCTCAAGCAATTAGTGGTTTGAGATTGGGAAGAGTTGGTAATATTTGAAATTCCAAGCCTCCTGTCTTTCTCTTCTGCTTGATTCATCAGTCTGACTCATCATTCTTCTGTGACGCATCTGACAATATTCAACAAGTGTGGAGTGTCTACCGGTATCATGCCACCTGGTGTTATAGCCCAGGCATGCAAATTTTGATGAAACCCAGTCTCCATTTGCCAGAAGGCTCGTGGTCTCCTAGGGAAGCCAGGAATGTAGACAAATCACTGCAACAATCTAATCAGCACCTAGGAGGCAACATTGGAACTCAGACTTCAAGGATGAGTAAAAACTCACCAGGCAGAATAGAAGAAGGTGGTTCCTGGAAGATGGTCAACAAGACTGAGGAAAGTCGTTGCTCCATTTGAGAAACTGCCAATAGTCCCCCACAGCTGGAGGGTAGTAGGATGAGAAGAGATTGGGGTGCTGCTTGGGAGGCAACATAAGGCCAGGCCATGAAGGATGTCAGCATGTGAAGGCATCTGGACTCTAGACTGTGGATGATCTCATAGAATGGCATTAAGTGTAGAGTGACTCAGTCATGTCACCTTTCTGAGGGTGTGTAGAAGATAGATGAGGGAGACAAGAGCTGGAGAGAGAGATGGGTTTGCTCTCTATAGCAATATTTTACAAAGAAGAGAAAAAACTCTTAAAGAAAGTGGTGATAAAAAGAAAGAAGGTGGGACAGGGACAAGGGAAATTAAGGAAGCTGTAATAGGACTAAGAGACCCAGCAGACATGGAGAATGAGATGATAGGAGGCATCTACAATGAAGTTGAGGACCTGTGCTATTTGATTTTTATTCATCTGGGAAGTTCATGAATATGAAATGTCTTATTTCCTGATGGAGACATATGAAGCAATGGCTCGCAAACCTGGACAGCCATGAGACTGCCCTGGGGAGCTTCCGCAAACCACAGATGCCGGAGCCCAGCCCAGCCAACATCAGGTACCTGCCAAGTGAGGTCCCAGAACCTGTCTTTTCAGGCGGAATTTGGGGATCACTGAGTCTAGGACACTACAGCTATAAGGCTACAACTTGAGTGTGAAGTCTTAAGAAAAGATGTGGATTCAGGTGGGAGTAAATCAAAGCCCCGGAAACAGTGCATGTTGAGAATTAAATAGCCCTTGAATAGCATGCAGCAAAATATGCAAATGAGCACCTGCTATTTGATAGTTAACAACATGGGCCCTTTAATAGGGCAGCTTCACTGATGATCCTGGGGGCTGTGTGCATCTGGATATCTGTCAAATGAACACACCAGCCAATTCCCATAGCTTTGTAAAGTCAGTCAATACCAAAAGAGAGAGCGAGGCTATTCAGGAAGCGTGCGACATGAAGGAAAACGTTGATCGTGGCTGTGTTGCATGTCTTTGCACAGCGTTGTCCCCCCTGAAGTTCTGGTAGAGTGGGGAGGAGCAGAGCTGGGCAGATCAGAGGTGCAGGGCCCACTCAGTCGTCATCTCTACCATCTCTGGTTATTAAGTCAGGATAAGGCTGGCCAAAGGCACTGTTCCCCTGTGACCTGAAGGCACTGCGTGCAAGTGGAAGCGCTCCACCTCCCCAGAGAGTATCTGCTGGCAGAAGACTGAGAGCGTCATGCTGCTTGTCCTCAGCACTGACAGCCCGGACACTCACTGAGAGACAGATGGCAGGGCTCTGCCTCATCCCATTGCAGGGGCTGGGCCTTCCATCAGATGAAAGTGGTTTCTTTCCTTGAATTGCCCAGCAGATGTCCAATATGCCAAAACGAGAATCCAGTTTAATTCAACCAGTGTAATAAAGTGTCTGCAATGTTTCAAACCACATGTCCCAGGCTGATGATATGGAAAGGAAATAAACAGTCCTGTTCCCAAAGAGTTCACTGTCTTGCAGGAGAAGCAAGTGTGTAAATAGCTGCCTATAATAAAACCGGAAGAGCTAGTGGAGAGGTCTGCACACATTTGTGGGGCATCCCCGGAAATAGCAGCTCATTCTGCCTGGGTCCATCGGGAAATTTGCAGAGATAAAGTGATATTCAAAATGAGTCTTCAAGGACATGTGGGAATTCACCAGGTACACAAAAGGGACAGAGAGGTGGGGTGGAAAGCAGTGATATTTTTGGCAGAGGAAATAGATCAGCTGCTCAGTGATTGTAAATTGCTCAGCAGTTGTCACTGTCCTCTGATGTACCTCCAATATAGAATAAGCTGTACACAGAGCAAGCCAGTGAAAGCCCTAGTGTGAGCACTACTGGTTCTGAGGATGCCCTCTATTTTAAGGTGACCAGATTTTAACATTGGTAAAGCGGGACACTATTGACCGGGGGGGGGGGGGGGGGGGGGGGGGGGGGGGGGGGG
>PVKE010027266.1:0-21731 GCA_004027555.1 Craseonycteris thonglongyai | reverse complement strand
AAAATTAGATTCTTTCAATTTGGAGTTGCAGGGAAAAGACAAAAATATAGCTGAAATGATAAGCTCTGTAAACGCATTTAAAGCGAAATGGACTTTGTTGATATCACATCTGCATATCAAGTCTCTCGTGCACTTCCCATATATGAGGAAAATGCTAGGTAACAATGAATTAAACGTGTCATTATTTATTGAGACCCTGAAAGTGCTTCAAAAACAGTTTGAAGAGAGATTTCTGCAGTTTACAAATATCGAGCCAATTGTCTCCTTCTGTAACAATCCTTTTACTTGCCAAATAAATGTAATAGAACTAGCCGCATGTATTGCAGACCTTGTTCAGGGGAAAGCAGAAGAACTAGAGTTAGAAATTTTGAACCTTAAGAACGATATTTTGCTAAAATCCTTACTATCAGGACTTATGGAACATAGTCGACAAAGAAAGGTTCCCATTTTTAAAAAAAGCGGCATATAAAATCAAATCGTTTTTCGGGTCAACGTATTTATGCGAATCTTTGTTTTCAAACGAATTTAATAAAATCACGATATAGATCTCGACTTACCGATGAGCATCTTAATAATTGTTTGCTAACAGGGTTGTCGTCATACTCTCCTAATTACGAGGCACTGGCCAATGAAATGCAATGCCAGAGATCACACTGACAGATTGGTTTTTTTTATGTTTTCTTTTATGTTTTTTTAAATGATTTTATTATACGTGTGTTTTTTATTTTGTATTACATTTTGTATATATGTTTTTTTGTGTGTATATAATTTGTACAATAAATTTATTATTTTAAAATTATTTTTGTTTATTATTTTTTATTCTTGTTCAATAATAAATATCCTTAGAAATAGCTGTTGCCCGCCGCCCTAACGATATTTTAGAATGCGCCCTAGGGTATAAAAAGGTTGGGAACCCCTGCTCTAGATACTCTTTTAACTGCTAAATTTACTACCTTTAATACCAGGTTAAACACAGTTGCTCTTACCAAATAGAGAAAAACTAACTTGGGTAGTATAAGTACTTCTAATGATAATAAATATAGAAATACCAGAAAAGCTGAGGTAGGGCTGATATATGTTATATTCTGTGTTCTTTATATTATTAAATCTTCACAAGAATCTTGTTTGGTAATTAATGTAAATTGCCTTATTTTCATATGAAGAAACTGTGGCACAGAACAATTTAATCATTTGCTAACAGATACTGATTCATACCTAAGCATACTCTGGGCTTCAGAGTCAGCACTTCTAAGTCACCATACTGGAATCACTGTATATAATGTAGAGTCCTTTGGTTTTCAGTCTGTAACATGAACCTGGGCTTTACCTTATATTATCATTAAATCTGAAAGGTTTTCTAATAGTACAATGAGAATGTATACAAAGTTTTCTGAATGTCTTTTACATTATTTTCCTTAACCCATGTGAAGGCATTTTCTTACTTTTTTGCTATGCTTTTGTTTTTAAAAAATTTATAGCCATTATTGTGTTCATTTATCTCTTATTTCTACTGACTCATTTTTAATTTTTTTAAATAAAATGACACATGATAGTATTTGCTGAAATTGTAGACACTAGTGAATTTTGTTGTGATCTTATGTGGCATTTCTTGAGATAAAATCTACAACACTGGTTTAACCAAATCATCCTGCCTGTTGTTTTTGTATGGCTCAGGAGTTAAGATTGGTTTTTACATTTTTAAACAGTTGGGAAGAAAAATCAAGAAAATACTATTTAATAATATGAAATAATATGAAAATCAAATTTCAGTGTTCATAAATAAAATTTTATTGGAATACAGCCACACGCTTTGGTATGAATACTTTTGTGTTAAAAATAGCTGATTTAAATAGTTGCTACAGGCAATATTCATTACAAAACGTAAAATTTTTCTGTCTGACTCTATAAAAAAAGTTGCCAACCCCTGTTTTAGATAATTTACTTAATTATTGTGGTTACTGTTCATTGTCTTATATTCCTTCATTAGAATGTAAGCTTGGGGAAGCCGGGATGGCTCAGTGGGTTAGGCGCTCACTTTGCAGCCCCCGGGGACCGAGGATCGAATCCCGGCCTCGTCCCATGCGGACCCATATGCTGAACTGGGGAGTGCCCCCAGTTTGGTTCTCACCGGGGTGAGACCCTGGCCCAGTTCCTGCCCTATGCAGCCCTTAGCCCCCCTGTGGAATGAAACTATGTGGAAAAACCGGTGATGTGCAACTATGGAGACTGTAATGGGCCCTCCCCCTTCTCTCTGTCTCTGTATCTCTCTCTGTGAAAAACAATAAAAATAAATCTTTAGAATGTAAGCTTTATATAGGCAGATATGTCATTTTTGTTCACTGATACATGCCAAGTACCATAAACAGTGCCTTACTCATGAGAACTGCTCATTAAATATTCAGAGTAAAAAATGCATGAATTTACAAAAACGAATGATTAATTTTTTAAATGATGATAGCTAACATTTATTAAGTATTAATTTAATTCATTTTCCTTTCACAGGTACCATGTGAAGTACAGGTTATTATTATTGTTAACACCAAGAAGAAACTTAAGACATTGGGGGAGAACATTAATTTACCTGGGGTTGCACAACTAAATAAATGGTAGAACTGGGATCTGATCTTAGAGAATCTGACTCTAGGTCTGGTTTTCTATAAATGCAGCCTTTTTAAAGAAGATACTTAGTTAATTTTGTTGTGTTAGTGGAATCATTTTGCTTTTGGAGTTAGTCATCTTTTCCAATGCTATGTCATGAGCCTACAGTTCCTGCCCAGAACAGGCAATTAAAACAGCTTAGTTTGTGCTCCATTTTAGGAATTCTAGATCAGACTTTACAGACTGAGTCTAGGGAGGTAATGGTGTTAGTAGCTTCTCCTCCCATTTATTGTCTGTTGTGTCTAATCTAATCAGATTTCCCCTTATAAAATCAAACTCAAAATTAATATAATTGAAGGTAGATTTAATATGGAGGTAATGGAAGGATTGAATAATGATTTGAACTTTTAACTTGAATGAAGTTGATAATACGTGTGCTTTAAACATGAGAATTTAATGTCATTAAATATAAAAAACTAAAATTGTCAAAATAGTTATTTTTTGTTGGATAGTATAAAGAAAACGACAATTATATATTTCTTCATATTTTTATTGATTTGTTACTTTTCTTCAAGTGCACTTATTTCTCATGCCTGATGTATTAGGTTTCCACATTGCCCTGATGCAGTGCCTCTACCCCAGGAAAGTGTATGATTTCTTATATAGGCTAAATATTTATCTCATTTTTCTTAAAAAGTAAAATAAAAAGTTCCCCTAAAATTATCTAATAATGTTCTAATAGCTCACTATTTTATATTTTCTAAATAGAGCAGGCTCATCTTGATATTAAAGTTTAAACTAAAATAGAATATTTTTTAATTGTTTACATTGTAAAAGTAGTGAAATACCATGAAGAATGTTTTAAAGAAAAAAAGTACTTTTCACATTCTAACAATTTTTTTACACAGTTATTGCAATATTATTGACTATATTCCTTATGGCTATGCTGTACTTTACACAACTATTTTAATGCTTACGAGGGTTCTTGGGGAAGTATCCAGCCATGCAATATGAAAAATAAAGGCATTAATGGCTGGATTTTTTTTGGACAGCTCTCATATATATATATATATATATATATATATATATATATATATATATATAACTATGGAGTATCTGTATTTAGTGTATATATTGACTAGTAGAATTTTGTGTTTAAAGGGACTCTTATGGTCTAATCCTTTTTATTTAAAGAAACTTTAAGTATAATCAAGTACTTTAACCAAGTACAAGGGAGGTATTTTGCTATGTACAAAATTAACAGGAATGTATTTAAATATTTCTTAATTGGTACATATTTACATGTATTTATGATGCTTTTTTAATTTTTATTCAGCTTTCAAAGACCAACTTTTCCAACAACAATGATTTCCGTGCTCTTCTGCAGTCTCTGTATGCTACTTTTAAGGAGTTCAAAATGCATGAGCAGATTGAAAATGAATACATTATTGGTTTGCTTCAACAACGCAGCCAGACAATTTATAATGTACATTCTGATAATAAACTCTCTGAGATGCTTAGCCTCTTTGAGAAGGGACTGAAGAATGTCAAGGTGAGTTTAAAAATGGGTATTTAGCTATCACAGCTTGTGTTATCTTCTGGTATGTCATTGGCAAAACTTGTTTCCATTTTATAGTAAATAGTATTATGTTAAAGAAAAGATATTTTGAACCTTGCTAAAGATAATGAGGACTTTTTACAAGGGGTCACTGCAGTGGCGTTTTGAAGTAGGGGAGAGATATTGGGTTCAATATAAACTACAAGAGTAAATGGGGATTTATAGCCAAGGAGCAGGGTGGGGAACCAGGAAAATTACTGAGGAAACATCATGGCTGGGGAGATTCTTGCTAGACTGACTCGAGGATTTTTCCTGAAGTCAAGGTGAATAGATACTGAGAGGGGGGATTTTTCAATTGATTCAGGATGATTTTGTTAAAATTGAACTAAGTAGGCCAAGGACAGAGAGCTCAGGGTTAGACCCAGTTAAGAAGAGAGCTCAGTGGACCCTCAGGTTTGATGAGATCTTTGTCAGTTACCTCTTTATTACCATATATAAAATTCTGTAATGAATGGTACTTCCTAATTTAAAGTTGTTTTTGAAATTAAAATTTTAATTATATAAAATTTTTTCTTATAATATTTGCTGTACTCTTAAAAGAAAGATATAGTAAATGCAGTGACTGATGACCAAAGATAAAATTGTTACAAAGAGTGAATAAACACTTTAATTTTATAAATTGTATTTATTTTAAAATTGAATGTTAGGTAAAATGTTTATTTTATATATATTTTTTTTTCTTGTTTTAGGGCACAGATTTGGTTAGACAGAATAATTTTTAAATATCCTAAACTATATACAAAAATACCTATGTATATATTTGTGTATGGTTTACAATAATGATATAGAGAGATTTTTCTATTTATTTTCACATATTATATTTGAAATTTGGTCTTTGTTTATCTCCCTTGTGGCTTGGTGAAGCACAGACTAAGTTGCAACTCTTTCAAACCAGCATGCACTTGTCGCTTATAGAATTGTGTTCTAGAAAACTATTCTTCAGTAGGAAAGATGATGGCTTGAAGGGGAAAAAAGACTTAAGCAGTAAGACTTATAAAAACTTATTGTAATAGCTTGGAAGAATACTCATTAGCTACTTGGTGGGGAGGTAGGAAATTGGGTAGAGGGTAGGGTACTGGGTAGTAATGATGGGAGATTACTTTTTATTGACTGCTCCTTTATATTATATTCTTGTATTGCCTATTCAATAAAATGATTAAGATCTGACCTGAAATAGTGGAGATAGAGAGGAAGGATAGACTTGAGAATTATATAGGAAGTATAAAATTGATATAATGTAGTGCTTGCATAAAAAGGAGGAGGAAAGGAGAAAGGAAATATTAATGAGATTTGAGACTGCCGGACAGGTTAGGTTTGAACTGCTTGTGCAATCCATGTGGGTATTGTTTAATAGGAGGAGGCATAGATTGGTTTCAAGGTCAGAAGAATAATTCAGTTTGGAAAAGCAAATTTGATCATTATTAGCATGGAAGAGGAAATGGACCACACTGGGTATGTTTATAGAAAATGTGTGAAATCTTAAGAGAATGGGACATTGGTTAGAATGTTGGCAAGCAGTTGAATAAATTAGTTCAAAAGGAGGAGATTAGAACAGGGGTAAAATATTCCCACATTTTAAAAGTTTCATGATTTTGTAAATTTTTCATGTTTTAAGTTTAGGGGGCTGATGTTAGATAAGTTACAGGGAGATGTGATCTTAGTTTATATGAGGAAGAACTTTTTAGTTCTTGTCCATACTTAGAATGATTTACTTCAAGATGTAGTGAACTCCTTGCCTTTTGAAGTTTATACCTTGTCTTTAGAAGTACATACGGTCTTCTGAAGCGTAATGTAACAGGTATTTGAAATTGTTTAGGTGACCTTAAAGGGATTCTGTAATGATATGAGTCCAGTAGGCTCTTGTGAACTGCTTAGAATATGTTAAGAAAACTAACAAATAGAAATGATATAAATATATACATCAGAAATAAGTATAAGTTTTGAGCAAATACTTGCTGTTTTTAGATTTTCTTATGACATTTTTAAAAAGTATGAGATCTCATTACTAAAGAAATTCAAGTTTCCTTTAAAAGATGTCTTAAGCAGGCCTTTTACTCATAAACTTAGAAAAATACAGAGACCACTTTGCTATTTGTCGGTCTATTTTTTTTTTAAGGCTTTACGTTACACTTTAAACTGACTTCCTAGGATCAGGTATAATATGAATAATGAAGCAACACTTTTATAGAATATAATTTTGGTTTCTAGAATGAATGTGAGCAGTTAAATTATGCAAAACAGCTGAAAGAGAGATTGGAAGCTTTTACAAGAGATTTTCTTCCTCATATGAAAGAAGAAGAGGAGGTAAGCATAATTTTTCCTCCTTGTGATTTTGATTTATAAGATTTTTAACATGTTATTTTGCCTTCAAAATAATGCCTAAGAAAATAAACCTCCAGTTCATTTTAGAAAATGAAGAAAACCCAAGGAAAAAACAGCAATTTTGTTCCCTTAGAGAGATCGTTGCTTTTTATTGAATAAATGATTTAATTCACTTATTCGCTATTTTTTTATTATGCAGATGGCACTATATTGAATGTTAATCAGTTTTTATATTATCCTAATGCATTTTCAGACCTTTAGAGGATTCCTTAACCTTTTTCTGTATTTTCATGCTATGCTTAAAGAATTTTTAGTGTTCTTTTTTCAGTAGTGAATTTTAGTAATTGAATGGTGGTATTAAACTTATCAGTCTTATGCCAAGTACACATATATTATGATATCACTGAATGGAAGAGCAAAATATTTTCCCATTTTCTTTTTTCTCTAAAGTGGAATGAAATCAGGGTAAAGAATAGAGAAAATATTTTATGAGGAACTAGATCAGGGATGGCGAACCTTTTGGCAATTGAGTGCCAAAGTTTATGAAATAAGAGTATACTCGCTTGACTCGTGTGCCAACCCATCGAGTGAGATAGAGGTATCGATTATTTTTATGTCTATAAGAGGCATAGGATGTTTTTATAACAAAAAACAATAATTCCGTGTGCTGAAATAATTGCTCCGCGTGCCACTTTGGGCACGCATGCCATAGGTTCGCCACCCCCGAACTTGATACTTATTCAGCTGTAAACCAGTTATTATAGTTATTCTCAATGATAGCTTCACCTTATAATCAGATTAGTCTTTTAAAAAAAGCACTGGGATGCTGGGTTAGCTCGGCAGTTGAGCCTTACTTTCTTTAGCAAATCAGGTCTGGGGTTTGACCCCTGCCCTGGCCTGTGTAACCCCATATGCTGAACTACAGCGCAACTGGTAACTGCTGGGATGGTGCCATGGCGAAGGTTCTCACCTCCCCTGTGGGAAGCCCCCATTCGGTTCCTGCCCCACATGGCCCCACATCCACCTGTGTGGAATGAAACTATGTCACAACTAGTGATGCACAACTATGGAGACTGCTCTGGGTGCCCCCCACCCCCTTCTCTCAAACAATTAAACAAACAAATAAAAAGAAAGAGAGAAAGAACTTCTAAGTCCTTTCCAGACCAGTTAAATCAGGTGGGAGATGTTGATATGGGTATATTTTAAAGACCAACATTGAAACCACTGACTTAGTAGAGCAGTGTTTCTTAATCTGTGATACACATCAAAATTATCTATAGAACCATAAAAAAACAACAACAAAACTCCACCTCTAAAGATTCTTTTTTTTTTTTTAAAGATTTATTTTTGTTTTTTTGACACAGAGAGAGATGGAGAAAAGGGGGAGGGCCCAGAGCAGTCTCCATAGTTGTATGTCATCAGTTTTTGACATGGTTTCATTCCACACAGGTGGACAGGGGCTGCACAGGGCAGGAACTAGGCTGGGGGTCTCTCTCATGGGAGGCATGCCCCTCGAGCCAGGGGCCGACAGAGGGTGGGGGGAGGGAGAACTGAACTGGGGGTCTCCCACACAGGAAGCACACCCTGGTTCAGCATATGGGTCCGCGTGGGCCAGGGCCAGGGCTCGATCCTCAGTCCCCAGTGCTGCAAAGTGAGCGCTTAACCCCCTGAGTCATCCTGGCTTCCCCCACCTCTAAAGATTCTAATTCTATGAATTGGAAGTTAAAACTGAGCATCTGTTTTGAAGAAGAAATCTCCTAGGTAAAATTGAATAGTTGACAGTCTTAGGAGAGCTCTGACTTTTATGGTTTTTAGTGGGGTACACTGGGTACCATCTTACAGGTTTTAGAGGCCCAGTTTGGGTAGAGATAGATTACTGTAGTGGCAGAAGGCAGTTAACTGGCCTAACTGTCTAATAATTAAGAGTATTTGCCAAGCTCTGTACAGGAAGACCTTCTGGTTCTTATGCTTTGAAATTGTTTAGGGATTGACTTATTAAATGGAGAATTCATAGAAGGATCTTTTTGGTGATACTCTCTTCTATAATTTTTGGACTCTGGTTAACAACTAAAAAAAAATTTTTTTTTAAGATTTATTGTTTTTGACAGAGAGAGAAGGACAGACAGAGAAACAGAGAGGAGGGGGAGGGCCCAGAGCAGTCTCCAATAGTTGTGGAACCAGATCGGGGTCTCCCGAATGGGAGGCATGCCAGGAGCCGAGCCAGGGGCTTCCCACATGGAAAGCTGCCCTGGCAAGAATTGAACTGGGGGCACACCCCAGCTCAGCATATGGGTCCACACTGGCTGAGGCTGGGATTTAAATGATCCTTGGACCCTGGGGCTGCAAGACGAGCCCTCATCCCACTGAGCTATCCCGGTATCCCCTAAAATTTTCATCTCTTTCAAATGGATGGTCATAATACTATACTTGAGCCAATACTGTAATTTAAAAGGTGTAGAACAAAAAAAAATAATAATTAATAAGCATTTTCCTTATGACTGTTTTGTTTAATTTAGGTCTTTCAGCCCATGTTAATGGAATATTTTACCTATGAAGAGCTTAAAGATATTAAAAAGAAAGTGATAGCACAGCATTGCTCTCAGAAGGATGCTGCAGAACTCCTTAGAGGTCTTAGCCTATGGAATCAAGCTGAGGAGCGACAGAAGTTTTTTAAATATTCTGTGGATGAAAAGTCAGATAAAGGTGAGATAAGTTTAGATAGCAAATGATTTATTAGTTCCAAGGCCATTTGTTTCTTGTTGATATGAACTTTAGATTTTGAGGAATAATTTAAGCCATTTATTTTCAAGTATAAGGTTAATTGAAGACAGTATCTATTTTAGAATTTAATGTTGTCTGATCATTTAACATCTTATATACATGAGCCACATGCTGTACAGTGTTTCTTAAAGGAATTTATATGTACAACTAATAATAATAATTGGCCAGTCAAAATTACTGAAAACTACCATAAACAGAGCACTTTTGCAGTAGGAAGGGGGCCCCCAAAAACCTAGAATTACCTTCCAGAGGGCAGGCCCCTTGGAGTACAGGCTTCCCTCACTAGGTGAGTGTTCTAGGAACCCATCTGCATCCGTGTACTAGCTGGCCCTTTAGTTAGAGGCTGCATTTGACTTCATGAATTTTTTTTGGAGACTCTTTCAATGTATTTGCCCATTTTGTGATGGGTGATTTACACAAAACAACATGTGACATGACAGTGCACCTGCCCAAACCACACTGAGTGTTGAGCTGTTTTTGACCAAAAACATAATGACCCTTGTACCCCATCCTTCCTATTCACCTGATCTCTCCCTGAATGACATTTTTGTTTCCTTGGATTAAAAAGTCCTCAGTGGGAAATGTTTTGCTGATGTGGTAGAGGTGAAACAACAAAATGGGAGAAGCACTAAAAGGCATTTTAGAAAGCATCAAAATCGATGAGTTCAAAAATTGTTTTGAGCAGTGGAAAAGGTGTCTTGATAGGTGTAGTGTATCAAACAGAATACTTTGAAAGTGACTGAAGTTTAAACATGAAAGAATAAATCATACCATTTTTTATAAATAAGAATTTTTTATAAATAAGAATTTTTCATCATCTTTTTGAGCTCCGTTGACTATAGTGGCTGCTTTTATCCTTTTTTGCTTTCTTCATCACCTTCAAAATCAGTTATGCTTATAGTTTTTTGTTTGTTTGTTTGTTTTTAAGATTTATTTTTATTGTTTTTGACAGAGAGAGACAGAGACAGATACAGAGAGAAGGAGGAGGGCCCAGAACAGTCTCCATAGTTGCACATCATTGGTTTTTCCACATAGTTTCATTCCACAGGTGGGCACGCTGCTGCACAGGGCAGGAACTGGGCCGGGGTCTCACCCCGGTGAGAACTGAGCTGGGGGCACTCCCAGGTTCATCATATGGGTCCGCACAGGCTGGGGATGGGATTTGATCCTCCGTTCCCTGGACTGAAAAGTGAGCGCTCAACCTACTGAGCTATTCTGGCTTCCTCTATGCTTATAGTTTTAACTCTATCCTTTCCCATGTGTGATTCTCTTAGCTCATATCCCGTAATTCACAGGGGAGTGAGTGTGAAAGGCATAGTTTTTTTATGTATAGTTACTTTGAGAAATGCAAATAAAATGTGCTTGCTTTTTTCTGAGACTACTTCCTCATTTTTATTCTCATTTATCTTCAATAACTTTGCCTTTTAAGATGTCTTTAAAGAAAATCGGCATTCTTAGGCTAGTAGAAATTCCTTTGCTGCTTCTAGATGGGCAATAGCAATGATACTTCTGTTAAAATTGCTTAAAATTCTTTGAAATTGGGCCTTTCATTTTCATTTAACAAAGTAGATGAGATTCATGTTGAAACAAAAATATTTTTGTAGTGAAGCTATAATTAAACCCATAAAGCTTGTATGCTTCACTCTGAAATTCATCTTGTGCCTTAGACACCAAGCCAAGACCTGTTGTGTCTGGTTTAATTGTAATATAACTTGGGATTTAAAAGCATCACACTTATTACATTTAATTTTCTCATTCCTTCAAAGCAGATTATCACTGTATTTTTAAAATATAAGCCTTTTAAAAAGAGTTAGGTTAAAGTAACTTGATCATAGCATCTCTATATTTTTGTTGCTTTGTGAAGACAAATCGGATATACTAGTCCTCAAATTCTTCATAGTACTTTAACGATGAATCTTTTATATTATATACCTCATTTGTATTCTTCTTTCAGAAAATTGCTACTGAAGTAATAATACATTATAGGAAATTAGACATCTAATGACTACTTTCTACAATAATTGCTGACACAAGATTCCTAATAAATGTATACCAGCATTGGAAATATTTACATTATATTGTCTCAGCTGGCTTATAAATAATATATAAATAGGTTAGGGCACCTGTAAGTTAAAGAATTTATATTTAACAGACCTCTTACATGAAATGTAAAAATCAAATGTGGTGGTGTGGGGGACACAAGGAAGATACTGACAGGAATCATGATGCATGAATGGAAAATGTTGTTAGATTTTTGTGTGTCATTAAAATGCCTTGGAGATCTCATAATCTGACCCGCTCTACCCTGTTGATTTAAAGTTGTATAACCTGTTGGTTTTCTTTTTCAAATGATGCTTCTTATGCTACAGAGTATTGTGTTTTCTGTGACGCCTTTATAAGAGGAAGTTGATTCTGTGTTCATTACTGTAGCTCCCACTGATGAAGTATGATTTGAGCCATGATAGTTTAACCCTACTGGTTCTTAACAAGTTTAACATCCCCATGTTGCCTCTATTCCACGTTATTTCCTTTTCACATCTTGCAAGCAGGAAGGAGTGGACTTTAGGCACTGGATTTTATTTATGGAAATTTGATTGTAATTTCTTACTGCATTTACTCTTACAGCCTTTAATGTTAAAGTTTTCTTTTCTATTTCAGAAGCGGATTTGTCAGAACAATCCACAGGTATAACCCATCTTCCTCCTGAGGTAATGCTGTCAATATTCAGTTATCTTAATCCTCAGGAATTATGTAGATGCTGTCAAGTAAGCACTAAATGGTCTCAACTGGCAAAGACTGGATCGCTTTGGAAACATCTTTACCCTGTTCACTGGGCCAGAGGTGGGTAGATAGGACTTTAGTTTGTTTTAAAGCTATTTCAGTGTATTTTTTTAGGTGAATTATTATAGACATTAATGAGCAAGGCAAGGCAGGAAAACTGAGAGGTTCACTAAAAAGTAGACTTCATAGTTAGATCATGTGTTCTTTGCATTTATGAAAAGCTAGCAGTGCCTAAGTATTCGTGGATGAATTATGTGATGTGTGATTTCTTTTAAAATATTCAGGAAAAAATAGTTGGGGAGGGAATGCAAAATAATTGGCAAAATGTTGGTTGTTGAAGATAGGTGAGGAGTACGTGGATATTCGTTATGCTACTTTTTAATGCTGTTACTTTCTACTTTCAACTATGTTTGGAATTTTCCATAACAAAACGTTAAAAATAAAATTAATAGGTTATTAGAACAGTTCTAAATAATTAAATTATTTGAGTTAAAAAACAAAAAATTAATTATGTAAAATTTAAAGGTGAAGCTCCATTATATTTCCCTTTTGGTAGTGGTTGAAAATAACTGAATCTATTTTTGTCTTTAGTCTATTTTTTGTGTTAGTAATGCTTCATTCTATAAATCAAAATTTCATATTAATTTCATGTGGTAAGTTACTTTTTTATGTGAACAATTAAAGAAAATTTTTCATAAGCATATGCAGTCATGAGATAATTGCAGATAATATTTCATATATCTTTCTGTCACTGAATTAAAATAATTTCTTCTAGGTGAGTATTAACTCAAAGGTCACTAAGTTTTTCTTAAGTTTCCTATAATTTGTCACTTTGTCATGGAAATATATATATATATATATATATATATTTTTCTTACATAATTAAATTAGGAATCTGGTTTTTAAAGATTTATTTTTTGCATTAATATGTAGCATTTTTAAAATAAGCTGTTTAAATATTTACTTTTTGAGTGATGCTATTTGGAATATCAGATAGATTTAATATGATTGAAATGATTAGAATTATTGGTTTTATGTGGAATAATTTTTTCTGTTAGTTGTAGGATAATGAAATATTAAGTGAAAATCAAACAAGGCAATATAAATATGTCAAATACTTTTTTATCTATTTTTTTAATTACAAATAATTATTAGGAATTAATACATAATGTAGGTGCTATTTGATATAAAGAGCAAATGTGATGATGCTGTGCTGCCTTCTGTGAACTTAATTGGATCTTAATGTGCTTTTTTTGTTTCAAGATGCCTAAGAAGTTCCAATAAAAATGTTTTTTATTTATTTATGGTATTTGTTTCCAGTGGTTCTCACTCAGAATTGGTTTACCCCCCTCAATGGGATGCTTTGAAATATCTGTGGAGACATTTTTGTTTGTTCCTTCTTGGGGGATTACCTATAATGGCCTCCAGTGGATAGGGGCCAACCATGCTGCTAAACACCTGCAATGCACAGGACCACCTACTTCTGAATTGCTGACTAATTCACTATTCAGCAGAAAGTCTTACACTTCCTTTTATTTGTTAGCTATCATCATAATGGCGGGTACTGCTGGAGCCAGTATGAAGCCACACCACAGTAGGGTGAAAAGATTAGGTTGCTTTCAGTGATTTCTAAAATTCTTGTAAGACTATTGATAATTTTGAATAGTTCTTTTTAGTTATGTCTAAAATTGAATTCTTTGCTTACTTAAGTATATATATATTTATAACCACAATGGAATTTTTAACAATAGCTAGCCCATTATTTAGGGCTCAGATTTTTCTGTGCACAGATATTTTTATTATAAATAGGTTTTTAAATTCTTTATAATGGTAGCCAATTTAATCTTATTTTGTTTCTCTTGTTTATTTGTTGAGTAGGTGACTGGTATAGTGGCCCTGCAACTGAACTTGATACTGAACCTGATGAGGAATGGGTGAAAAATAGAAAAGATGAAAGTCGTGCTTTTCAGGAGTGGGATGAAGATGCCGATATAGATGAATCCGGTAAGCTGTGTTTGGAATTGAAATTATTACATAGTGCTTTAATAATGAATATTATACTTAACAATCAAGTACTTACGTATGAAGATTTATGTATATTTTCTAAAGAAACGGGTTTTTAAGCTTACTATTTAAAAATTGAAGGTTAAAAATTGAAATTTACAATGTATTCTGTTTGAAGTAATTTTTAAATATGTATACTTATAGGGTTGTTTCCCATATGTGTTTACATTTAAATACTTTTAAAAATCAAAAAGGTGGTAGTTTTTCTTACTGAAATGTACATTTATTATAGTGCTTTGCAGTTTGCATTGTTCTTTTAGTGCCATTTCATTTTATCAGTTCTGTAGTATTAAGTTATTGGTGTCACAGAGGAAGGAGCATGAAGCTGTTGAATCTGTTTATTCATTTGTGAGCAGTCATACCACTTGTCTCACATGTAGAATGAAGAAGTAATATATATGAAAATTCTTTACAAGGAGTAAGGCGTTATAAAAATTACTGTAGCCAATTTTTTAAGCTCTGTGAGAGAATTCAAGGGTAAATAAGACTGTTTTCTCTACCCTTAAAGAGCTCAGTGAGAATTTAGAATACATGATTCTTAATTCAAAGTACATAATAAAAAAATTTTTTTTAACAGAGGTGTAGAAAGATGCTATTTGGGGATATAAAGGAAAGACATAAAATTTGTCTTCTATATTATTCAGTTAATTACTTACTAAAAGGTGATGAAATTGTAACAAAAAAATTAATGGATAAGATACTCTTCTACTTGTTAAAACTGAACCTGTAGGAAATTTTTATTTATAAGTTGCTCATTTAAAAATAGTGAGCTGGTCTGGCAAAAGTACTAAATATGTGGAAATTAAGGACTATAATTATAAAGATTATTCTTTCAGCAGCAATTTTATTGTTAGGAAATTAAGGTGCCACATTTTAGTATAGTTTTGAATGTTTGGAAGGTGCTATTATATATAAGGGAGAAAGAGGTCCATTCCAGGTAGGTTTGGTGATGTGCTTACCTTCTGGGCATGAGGTTAATAGTGAACAAAATGGGGGGAGAAATTCCTGGCTTGTTTAGCTTAAAATTTGGAGAGCATAGGAAGACAATAAACACAGGTAAAGTATATACTGTACTAGATAGTGTCAAATGCTGTGGAGAAAAAGAAGGGAAAGAGTACCAGGAACAGAGGAAAGAAGTTGTGATTTTAAATGGAGTGGTTAGTTAGTTAAGGTCCTCAGAGAAATTACATCAAAGACCTTAAGGAGGTAAGTTCTTTGCTCAGATATCACTTTAGGGAAGACTTGATTTATCCATTCTAGTAAAGGTGACCAACTGTCCTCCTTTAGGGAGGACAGTCCTCCTTGTAGAAGTTCTGTCCTCCCTCGAAAAGTGTCCTCCTAGATGTCCTCCTTTTCGACTTGTGTTCAGTTTTTATCCACAGAACTACCAGACATTAAAATAGACGACAATTGTCTATTTGAAGAAATTAGAAAACTGAAATTTATTTAAATTCTGAAAAATTGGTCGAGTGGGAAAATGAACATGTTGAAGTTGATAGAAGATGGGTGGAAATATTCAACCATTTCAAAAATGCACATATACTATATGAAAATTTACTTCTTCTAGTCCAATTTACATTGTGCTGCCCTGGCACTAATGCGGCAGTTGAAAGGGTATTTTCAATTGCTAATGATTTTTGGACAACTGAAAAATCAAGACTGAATGTTGATACTCTAGCTGCAGCACTTGCTGTGAAATTCAATATGAAAAATAGTTCTTGTATGGATATTTATAATATTTTGTTAGAAAATGACACAGTAACAAAATATTCATATTTAAATAATAATCATAATACACCTGCATTATCTGTTTACTATATTATAATGCTTTCTGTTTAGTCATTGTTGCAAAGAATAAATTTTTTTATTTGCAATATTTGTTTCTTTAATTTATTTATGTCCTCCTTTTCATTGGAAAAAGTTGGTCATCTTAATTCTAGTAAGTTAATTTATAATACTCATGTTGAGTTTTAAAGGCTTTACCCAACAGTGTATTTGGCTTTACCAAACAGTGTACCGGTATTCAACATTTGAAGATAGCCAAAGAGAAGGCCATTGTTTTCCTTTGTATTGAAAGGGAAAGGTTAAGGTTATAGTGATTAAGTCTAAGGTAATATATCTCTTCATTTGTTCAGTGCATCTAAGACTAAACATTGGATCTACTATTTATGTTAATGCTTTTTCAACTTAGAATCATTAGGGTATAAAATTATAGTAGAATAAATAGGGTTAACTAAAAGTAATTTTTATCCCTATAACTATATGTATGTCTGGCTAAAGGAGGAATTTAGGGTAATATCAGTAAATATGGTATCATTAGTTTGCATTTTTTTTTAAAGATTAGACTTTCGTAACTTACTCTGTTAAACTTTTATATTTAGAGACATTCAAGTTAAGTCTTTAGGAAAGCATAACAATAGGACCCTTCGAAAGGTGATAAAATTACTAGCTCATTCTTTTTAGTGTAGTGTGTTTGTTTCCTAATACCAAACTGGAGTTTGTAGTTTTTGTGTGTGTGTTGTTACAGTAGTGCATCCTTCTGTAAACATGCAAGTTCTACAGAAGTTATTAAGTAAAAAGCAAAAGCCATGCTCATTTTTAACTTACTAAAAATTCTGAGTACTTTCTTTTGCTTGATTCATTATAACTAGGCTAACTTAAATGTTTCAAATGTCTTCTAGCTTTATGTCCTTTTTATTTAGTTAAAATAACAAATGATAATTTTACTGTGACTCATTGTTTTTCATACCCTTCTCTTGAACTCTTATTTTTGAAGTATTCAAGATTTTTTTCAAAACAGTTTTCAGTGCCTGAAGTTGGAATTATTTTTTCTTTTCCTCTACTACCTACTTTGATATGAAAATCACCTTCAACCTTGAACTATATGAAAAAAAAACTTTTATTCTCTTTGTAAAGCTTCTTTTTTTTTTCCCTTTTGCCTCTTTTTTAGTGGTACCAGACCTATTAAATTTTAAGTCCCAGAGAATGAGGCCGTGTCCATTTAACTTGCTTTGCCTAAATAAGGACGTTTAAGGATCGCAAAAAGTATTTCATACCTAGTGATTTGGTGATGCTTTGAGTAGCCTAATTATAATTAGTGTATCAAGTTCTTAGACTTTTGAATTTATTTTACAGAAGAATCTGCAGAGGAATCGATTGCTATCAGCATTGCACAAATGGAAAAACGTTTACTCCATGGCTTAATTCATAATGTTCTGCCATATGTTGGTACTTCTGTAAAAACTTTAGTATTAGCATACAGCTCTGCAGTTTCCAACAAAATGGTATGTATAAATTAGCACTAGTTTGGGTATCACCAAAAAGCAGCAATGATCTAAAGTTGGTTTACTTATTCCTTTGTTTAATTGAGGGGGAAAAAACTTTTACCCATGAGAGTTTTTTCCCATGGATAGGTATACACTACTGACTTTTCATACTATTTCATTTTAACTCTCACAGTAATCTTTATACATAGATATCTTTGTCTGTACATTATAGAAAAGGATATAGAGACTGGGAGAGGTTTAACAATTTATTCAGTTTTGCAGATGTTAAGTGGTAAAGCCCAGTTTTGTATGATTCTTTATAATATGTGAGGTATGTTAAGATGGGCAAGTGAGGTTCAATCTCTGTTCTATAAAAATGTATCTTGTGACATTCTACATCAGAATCTCCTTGGATATTCCTTCAAAAATGTAAATTTACTGGGTCTTATCTCATAGTTACTAAAACAGATCCTCTGGGGTTTGAACCCAGAATATATATTGGTAATGCAGATTTTATTTTTACATGCACAAATGTTTGAGGAACCGCTGGATTATATTATTCACCCAAAGTTACCTGTCTCTTGTCTAACTGAAGGTCTATAGATCTTCACAATGACATTTTTCTACCTTAGGTCAAGCAGATTTTAGAGCTTTGTCCTAACCTGGAGCATCTGGATCTTACCCAAACTGACATTTCAGATTCCGCATTTGACAGGTTTGTAATTTTTGAATATTTAATATGACTTTTAACTATGAATAAGTAGAATTGTTCCTCATTTGTGTAATTGTAGTTTAATCATACTACTATTTTTCACTTTCAAACCTCAGTCACATATGGCTGTAACTTAATACCATCCTTCCATCCAATACCTCATGTCTGTAAGTCTCTGCTGATCCAAAACTTCGATCTGTGTGATCCTGCCATCTTTATAACCTATATTATGTTTAGGCTGTTGAGCCTTGCTATATAACCATGTGGTAGGCACTAATGGTTTTAAGTTTTCAGTTATAGTGGGGTTCCAGGTACCATTTGGACAAAGCTGCCTGTTAGAGTCACACTTCATATTTATTCTGAAATTGTAATACTTTGTTCAAGATACACTCTTCACAGATTTTACTTCTTTGGATTCCACCAATTTCTTTAGTGTACCTCACTTTCCTCTTTTTCACCCCAGCACTTACATTAGCACCTCTCTTCCCATTTCAGAGGGAGAGGTGTACTCGTCTCTAGCTCAGGCTGATGCTCTGTCCAGTCCGTGAGCCTGTTTTATCTGCATCTTTATCCATTTGTCACTCTTCCATGTGTGTACAGCCTTTCCTCTACTGGCTACTTGTCAGTAAAATAAACTTAAGTTTTCCCCTTTACTACCCTCTGTTAGCAATACTCCTAGTTTCTAGTTATTCTTACTGTGTTTTCATATCTCCCATATCTAAAACAGTGCTTGACAGTATGTATTCAGTAAATGTTTGATTGATTATATTAGATTTAAAATCTTTCTTTTAGTATCCATCTACTTATAGTCAAATGCTTTTGAAGAATTTAATAATATTTACTAATAGTCTCATTACCTCTTAATTATAGTTGGTCTTGGCTTGGTTGCTGCCAGAGTCTTCGGCATCTTGATCTGTCTGGATGTGAAAAAATCACAGATGTGGCACTAGAGAAGATTTCTAGAGCTCTTGGAATTCTGACATCTCATCAGAGTGACCTTTTGAAAACTTCTACAAGCAAAATTACTTTGACTACATGGAAAAATAAAGACATTCCCATGCAGTCCACCAAGCAGTATGCTTGTTTGCATGATTTAACTAACAAGGGCATTGAAGAAGAAATAGATAATGAACACCCCTGGACTAAGCCTATTTCTTCTGAAAACTTCACTTCTCCTTATGTATGGATGTTAGATGCCGACGATCTGGCCGATATTGAAGATGCTGTGGAATGGAGACACAGAAGTGTTGAAAGTCTCTGTGTAATGGAAACAGCATCCAATTTAAGTTGTTCCTCTTCTGGTTGTTACAGTAAGGATATCGTTGGACTAAGGACTAGTGTCTGTTGGCAGCAGCATTGTGCTTCTCCAGCCTTTGCCTATTGTGGACATTCATTTTGTTGTACAGGAACAGCTGTAAGAACTATGTCAGCACTCCCAGAGTCTTCTGCTTTGTGCAGAAAAGCTTCAAGGACTAGATTGCTTAGGGAAAAGGACTTTCTAATTTACTCTGGGAGTAAGAAATCTGATCAAGAGACTGGGCGTGTACTTCTATTTCTCAGTCTGTCCGGATGTTACCAGATCACAGACCATGGTCTCAGGTAAGTAATCAGTTGCAGAGTATTAGGAAATGGATATGTTCTTATTCTCAAATGGAATATAAAAATTTGAATCTAAGTCATGCCTTTTAGCTGACTCGCTTACCCAAAAGAGTTAATCCAAGATTTGTTCTACTTCATTGCATTGGAACAATATAACTTCAACATGAAGTTTCATTTCAGTCAGTTCACATCCTTTGTGATTTATGGAAACAAATTTAAAACTTCAATAAGTACATAGCAAATGCCTACAACACATTTTCTGAGATACTTTAATGGATGTAAAGATGAATAAGGTGAGAACTGTCACCCTCAAGGACTTATCATAGAGAAGAAATATGTATACCATATTCTGTTAATGTATTTGTATACATTCTTTAAGAAATTGAATAAAAATTTTATGGGGATCGAAGAAGAGAGACCTCTCATCCAATTATAGTAAAGGATTAGAAAATTTAATGAAGAAATGCCACTAAATTGAATCCTAAAGAAAGATGGAGGATTTTGATAGGTGGCAGTGGGAGAGGAAACGATAAAGCAGTAGAGATCACTTGAGCACACAGTACAATGGTGCCTGCTCTTAGGTTATGATGTTAGTGTTGTTCTCAGCGTTAATAGTGTGAATAATTGTTTGGTTATCTTTGCAAACTGATTAAATGTTTTTTTAAAGATGTATTTTATTGTTTTTGACAGAGAGAGGCAGAGACAGAAAAGGGGGAGGGCCCAGGGCAGTCTCCATAGTTGTAAGTCATCAGTTTTCCACATGGTTTCATTCCAGACAGGTGGGTGGAGGCCACACAGGGTGGGAACTGGGCTGGGGGCCTCCACATGGGAAACACCCCAGTTCAGCATATGAGTCCACACAGGCTGGGGCAGGGTTTCAATCCTTGGTCCCGGGGCTGCAAAGTGAGCGCTTAACCCACTGAGCCATCCCACCTTCCCCAGGTTTAATATTTAGAAACAACTTTTTTTGCATTCCTTAAGTTGTTTTTAAAAGTATTTCAATTAACTGGTTACAACACTAAGTATAGCTGGTGTCAGTAGGTTAGAGAACAAAGTTCATGAAAGCTTTCAACTCATGAGAACAGAAGAGCTCAATTTACGGGAACAAAAGTGCTATTTGGGAGCATTCATTGTATCCAGAATTAGTCATTATGTTTTATTCAGGCATAAGTAGCATGAGTTTTTGCAAGTTGGTTTTATGGGGTTTGTTAAAAGCATTAACTATACAAATGTAGGTTGAGAAAGTTTCCAACTAAATCAAAACCATCAGGAACAGATAGTGTTGTGTACAGTCTTAATATAACATTTTAAGGTTTTCATAGGAATGAAGTAAAATAAATCTTGTCTGTTACTGAATAAAGAGAGCCTCTTAATGTAAATTCTCAACCTTCTTTGGCTGCCTCACATTACCATTAATTATTATTTTGGTACAAACTACCCTTTCTCTCCTTGAACTCAAGGCAACTGTTCTCTGATTTTTTTGTAGTTGGCATATATAGTTAGGTCTTACTTTTTTTTCACCAGTGGAACATTCTCTGCTATTTAATTAAACTGTTTAGACCATTAACATTTAATGTAATTATTGATATAGTGAGATTTATGCCCATCATCGTGCTGTTTTCCCCTTGTTTCATCTTTTCTTTATGCTTGTTTTGTATCTTCCTGACATCTTTTGGATTTATTAAGTTCTTTTTAGTATCAATTGTATATGCACTGTTTGCTAATAACTCATTTATTTAGTGTTTGCCTCGGGGTTTATATGCATCTTTTTAAAATTGTGATAAAATGTACCCGTATTTTCCGGCGTATAAGATGACCGGGCGTATAAGACGACCCCCTAATTTTACAGTTAAAACATAGGTTTAGGCCTATATTCGCTGTATAAGACTACCCCCCACTTCCGAGGCTGTAGTCTTATACAGCGAATATAGGCCTAAACCTATGTTTTAACTGTAAAATTAGGGGGTCATCTTATACGCCGGAAAATACG
>PVKE010027265.1:0-21725 GCA_004027555.1 Craseonycteris thonglongyai | reverse complement strand
TAAAGGGTGCCCCAAAATTCACACAAGATTTGAATTTTGCATCATTTGTGTGGTAAAGTGTTGCCAACAAAAAAAAGCACGTGACAGCTGACAGTTCAGGGTTATTAAAAATGGAGTGCTACACAAAAGAACAACGCATTTTCGTTGTTGAGCAATGAAAATTTACAATTTTTAATTATAAACCGTGTTTTCTATCAAAATTACTTCTTGTGTGAATTTTTGGACACCCTTTAGAAACTAGCTCATTTGTACTGACATTTCCAAAGGTAATTTCTAACATAGGTACAAGCTGCTTTTATTTTATATTTTCCTTTGACAAAATTCTAGTACAGAAGTTTTATATATAGATATATATTATACATATACATGTATATATGTGTGTGTGTATATATGTATATGTATATATGTGTGTGTGTGTATATATATATATATATATATATATATTTACCCCAGTGAACTGACATCATGGAAACTTCATACACTTTCAATCTATATACCTGTCTTATATCAGGAAGAACAGCATGGGATTATGCAAAACTGGACTAATACAAGTCAGATTTGATTATCTAGTTAGTTTAATTGTGATGTGTACCTCATTTAAAAATGAGTTATCAATAGGAAAAGTACATAATATTTTATAAACTATTTTCAGAAGAACAGTTATAGGATCCTGTAGGTTTTAAGTATAAATTTAAGTGAAGAAGAGGACAAAAGACAAATAGCACTATCTAGTATTTTATGGAACCTATCCTTGCAACACAGCAATATATAGTGCACTATGTCACTCACTGTACATATAGAAGCTGAGTTCCATAAAGTTGACTGCTAAATTTAATAAAACACCATGTATGAGGCCTGACAATTAAGTTTTCAAACTCATCCTACAAAAAGTTTTACATTCCTCATTGCTGAATATCACTTTGGTCACTTTCAAAGTACTCCCCTTGGGAAGCTGTGCACCAAATTCCACACCTAGCCCACCCTTCAAAGCAATTTGGGAACTCGTTTTGTGGAATTGCCATGAGAGCCATCATCATATCACCCTTGATGTCCTAAATATCATCAAAATGTCTTCCTTTCAATATTTTATCTTCAGGTTAAAAAAAAAAAGTCATTGGGGGCCAGATTGGGTGAGAAGGAAGGGTGTTGAAATACAGTTATTTGTTTACTGACTAAAAACGCCCTCACAGACCATGGCCTGTGAGCTGGTGTGTTGTCATGATACAAGAGCCATGAGTTATTGGCAAAAAGCTCAGGTCGTTTTCTTCTGTTTTCATGAAACCTCTTCCTTCCAAATAGTCAGCTTGGTTGATTGATTGTCCCGTTAGTACAAATTCAAAATGAACGGTCCCTCTGATATCAAAAAAGGTGATCAACATTATTTTCTATCTTGATTTGGACTGACAGAACATTTTTGGTTGTGGAGAATTGGCTGACTTCCATCGTGCACTTTGACACTTTGTATCAGGGTCATATTGGTACACCCAGGTTTTGTTACCAGTGATAACACAACCCAAAACATTGTCTTGCCTCTCCAAAAGGTCTTGGCAAATTTCAACTCTCCTTAGCTTTTCTTCATCAATGAGATGTTTTGGGACCATTTTGGCACACAGCTTTCGCACACCGAGATTTCCAGTTAAGATTTTTATGTTTTGCTATCAATGTTTACTTGGTCTGCTATGCTTCTTGCAGTCAGCCTATGATATGGACACACAATTCAATACATTTTTGCAATGATTTCATCAGTTCTGCTTGTTACTGGCTGCCCTGACCTCTCTTCATCAGTGATGCTTTCTCTTCCCTCAGAAAAACTTTTCATTCATTTGTACACTGCCATTTATTTCATGACATTATACCCATAAACTTGGACTACATGTTTCTTATTACACTTCTAGTCTTCCCAAGTTTAACCAAAAAATTAATGTTTGTTTTTGCTCTAATTCAAACTCAACATTCTCATGATGGCACACAAAAATGTGCAACGACAATAATAAACACCACTCAGCAAGACACTAGCACATATCAACACAATCACAGCTGTGAGACACTGACATACCAAAGTTATGAAACCTTATCAAGTTGTTTGTACAGAGATGCCAATGTAAGTACACGGTGGGAAGTTTGCAAACTTAATTTCAAACCTCATAGCTTCCTAGAACTCTATGTCACAACCACTACAATTGTCCTAAATGATAGAAGTTGGAAAGGTAAGACAAGTAGGATATGTATGTGTGGGTGTGTGTGAATGCATGTGCATGCAAGCTCAGTTGAACACATTTGAGTGGATAATGGATAAGTGAGGAATTTCTTAATTATCATAATTCCCAATAGAAAATAAAACTCTCCTTTTGGATGAGAATTTAAAGTCTTATTAGCAAAACAAATAAAAAAATCTAATTTTTTAGAGTTTTTCAATAATGATGGTGAGGAAGCTGGGATAGCTCAGTGGGTTAAGTGCTCACTTTCCAGCCCTAATGACCAAGGATCAAATCCCAGCCCCAGCCTATGCAGACTCACATGCTGAACTGGGGTGTGCTCCCCAAGCAGGAGGCCCCCAGTTTGGTTCTTGCCCCCTGGTTTGTCCCCTAGCTCAAGGGGGTGCACCTCCTATGCAGGAGGTCCCCAGCCCAGTTCCCAGCCTGCACAGCCCCTGCCCATCTGTGTGGAACAAAACCATGTCAAAATCTAATGATGTACAACTATGGAGACTGCTCTGTGTCCTCCCCCTTCTCTCTCTGTCTCTCTCAGTTTCTGTCTCTCTCTGTGTCTGTCAAAAATAATAAAAGAAATCATTAAAAACTAAAATAAAATAAATAATGATATATATATATATCATTATTTATGATATATATATATATATATCATTATTTATTTTATTTCTTATTTTATTTTACATACACATTTTAAGTTTAATGTTAGGAAAATTTTTGTTCTTTATTCTTAAAATTGCTACTAAAAGTTAAATTTTGTACCTTTGAGCAGTTTGGTAAAAACTCATTCTCTCATTGTCAAACACATAAAAAATCTTTTGTTTCTTAAGTTATAGGGGTTAGAAGAACAGGATGATGACTTTACGTCTGACTGGACTTATCCTGATCTTTGCCACTTGTTTCCTGGTAAGTTTCTATATAATTGAAAACCATAAGAACTACCTAAAATTGAGAGCTGTGTAATACTGAGATGGAGTTCATAGTTAGACTGTGACATTGTCTTCCTAAAAACAGCAGAGTCGCATGAGATGGAAAGAAACAGAAATAATTATCTTCCACTTCTAACACCCTGAAAATAGGCCTGTTTAAAATCACCTGGAATTTGAGGAGGAGAAGGGGCAAAGCAAAGGAAGGTATGGAAGGAAAATAAAAAGGGGAAAAAAAAAGAGGAAGAGTAGCAGAAGACAATGGCAAGTAGTTGAAGAGGACTGGAACTAAACTTGCAGAAAAGTTACCAAGATTTTACTTCTCCTTAATGTCTATGTTCTCCTACCACCTCCATTGTAAAGAGGTGAAGGTAAAAAATGAGGCTGAGTCTATGTATCTCTCAAGTTTGTTTTTCACTCAGCCTCTGAATCTGTTATTACGTTCTCACAATCAGAAGCTGTAATACAATTTTCCACTTAAGATGTAAACAGTGAAAAAGGAAGATTGTCTCTCTATTGGTTTCTAAAATAAGCAATTGTTATAGTTCCCATATTTGACTTATCTGAAATACGACATGTTCAAATATATTTTCTGTACTCTTCTGGATGAGCCTGGGTCTCTCGAATTTTATGCTCTTTTGTTTTTCCCTTTTATAACTATTATAGAGTTTTTAAAAATACCATCTTCTGCTCTTATGATTTAATTACGTACTACTTACTAATTCCTTATACCGGTAGCTCTTTTGTTTGTTTGTTTGTTTTCTTATAGCTCTTTTTGATCAGAGAGCATCACATCCACTAATTTTAGAATTATAGATGATCTTTAAGTATCTGCTCAATTCTATATAACCAGCCTCGCTTCACTCCAAGGATCCTTTCCTTTCCTGCCATCACTATTATTTCCTGATTGAATTCTTTCCACAACATTCAATGTCTCAGACAAAACTTTTACAGACAAGAGGAACTCGCATTTTTGTCAATATTTTTATATCCAACTTTCTGCATTTAACACCAAATATTTCTCTTTTTTAGCTGTAATACTTTCATTGAGATTCATGTAACATAGTTGTCTATTCAATTCTTTTGTTAATTTGCAAAGGACATGACAATGGTTTTCACCCTTCAGTCTTTAAAAAAAAATTTTTTTATAGAGTTAGTGGTGACATTTTAGGAAACCAACTAACTGGATTTTATCAAATAATATTTTTGTACTTTGCTAAATTTTCTTAGAAAATACTCTAAAGCTTTGAAAATTATGCCCAGGTACTTTTTCAAATAATGTACATATTGTGCCTTGTTATTTTATATTTGTAGTACAAAACCAAAGCACATCCCAGCCTGAAGAGCAGACTAGATTCTGTAAGTAAAATGAAAATACAAAACAATAATTGTTTAACTGTTTCACTTGGTAATATCTTCTATTCTCTCTCCCTTTCATTCAATGAGAATCAGCAATCACAGCACCAGGCAACAGGGGAGGTGATCAGCAGTCAATCAGTGCGACGTTCCCATGCCAGGACATCAGGAGGCAGATCTCCATCTACCCAGGTCATTAGGAGACCTCAAGCCAGCTCTCATGCCTCTGTCCCTGTACTGATTATCAAAGCAGCCAGTCACTCAAAGTCTAGGCCATTAAATAAAAAGAAAAAAACCATCCAGGTATCACAAAGACAAAATCTCCAAGTGAGACCTAAGAAAAATACAGTGACCTCTGTCAAGAAAGAGATAAGCCTTGGTTCAACTGTTCTAACAAGACAAAATACTCCACTGAGGGCAAGCAAAACTCTAAAATGGCCTACAATAAAGCAAAAGACAACTGCAAAGAAACAGTCAAAACAGACTGCAGCAGCACCAAAACCATCTTCAGTCATTAAACAAAGTCAAAATCCATTTGAAAAACCCCTCTCTACCTCCAGCAAGAAAGATTTAGGTTTCCTAAGTGCAGCTAACACAGCATTAAAAAGAATTTCAGCTACAAAGAAAAGTCCACCAAAATCCAAGGAAATCCAGTCTACACCTGCTAAGAAACAGTTAAAACAATCCACAATTGAAGCAGCTTCCAAAACATCTCTACTGAAGAAAAAATCTCTAAAGACTTTTAAAAAATCCTTGCCTGCATTATCTAAAAAACAAATACCTGAATCCACAGCAATAAAAGCTTCCCCAGAAACTTCTTCAAGCCCAAAGAAAAGACCAACTACACTTCATAAAACCCTGCCTTCCTCTGCCAACAAAAAACAGAATCAGGCAATAGCAGTTAAATCAGTCCCTCAAAGAAATTTATCCAAAAAGAAAATTCCAACAAAACAGAAGTATGAACAGTTAACGCTAATAAAAAGAGGGCCAACTAAGGTAACAGCAAGAAAAGCAGTTTCCAAACCCAAAAAGAACAGTGTACCTAAATCTAAAAAGACAGCATCTATATCTTCTAAGAATAAGCTCAATAGGCCAAGAAAAGTTTCAACAAAAAAGAAACTATCTATTATATTTAAAATTGAAGTGTCAAAGACATCCAAAAGAACCATTACTACATCTGCCAAGAAACAAGTGAATCAGCATATGGCACTCAAATCAGTTCTAAATACACAACCAGCCTCAAAAACAAGACCAAATCAACCTCCAAGCTCCCTGTCTAAAACTGCCAGAAGTCAGTCAAATCAAGTCAAAGAAGGCAAACCTCCAGTCTTCAAAGAGTCTCTAGACAAAAAGAAAAAAAACAAAATATCTAAACCAGTTGCCAAAGTACGGCTCAATTGGTTGAAGTCTGCTCAAGTAGGACCAAAACAATCTCTAACAAATAAAAAATTTCAGAAGAAACCTACACAGAAAAGGCCCTCAGCAGATAAAAATACTGCAAAAACAGCTCTTGCAAATATTAAATCTGTAAAACCACCTAAAAATAAGGTGCCCACATCTCTAACAGCAAAGACAAGGCCAAGTAAGTTTAAAAAGAGATTGTCTAAACCTCTTCAGAAAGGGGTAAATCAGTTTAAACCCCTTCAAGGAATAAAAAGACCACCAGGTTTAGCTGGAAAAATTGTAAAACCATCGAAAATAAGAAAATCCACACTTACCAAAATAGAGTTGAAACTCTCTAAACCAAAAGAATTTAAGTCTGTTGAAGCTGCATGGAAAAACTGTCCACATAACAGGGTCATAATTCCATTTCCATCACATGTACCATTTAAACCTCATCAAACTAAACTTCCTTGTCTACAACCAAATGGACTACATAGGTACCCGTGGGAGGTTCATCAATCCTTTCCACCCCCACCAAGATTTTGGCCAAATGCCCCACATCCCCCACCACTCCAAAATCATTTTCACCAACCTCATTGGCCCTGTAAGCCACCCTGTCATAGACCAAGGCCTCCAAAAAGGCCAACGGGCACTGAAAACATTACAACTAGAGGCCCAGCCACTGTAACAAAAGGCTCAGATGTAGCATCTAGCACACCTGAAAATTTATCCTCAATGGCTGCCATCACCGTCCAAGTGACATCAACTGCTCACTCAGAACTAGGGGCTGCCTCCGCTACAACTGCCCCAGCATCAGTAATGGCCTCAGGGACACCTTCAGTGGAATCCACAGCAGACTCTGTAAATCCAGAGGCAGGCTCCACCACCCTCTTAACCTCAGTCTCCACCATTGCACCTGATTTTACCACAGAAACCTCAGAAGCTGAAGCAACCATGGGGAATGACACTGCTCTTCCAGCTGCTTCCCCCACTCAGGCTGCCTCATCAATTTCAGAAAACACAGGTGTCACATCCCCTGCTATTGCTGCCACCACGGCTGCAGCCACAACCTCCACAATTGTTGGAGCCACCACCGTAACAACTTCCACAACTCCAGGGCATGGTGCTACCTTACTCTCCGCTGGTGCTGCCATATCTCTTGTGTCTGCTACCACAAAAATACCCAGAACTTCTATGACTGTCTCTGGTTCTGTCACCACCACAGTTGCATCAGGTTCCAGAACCACCGCTGCCTCCAATTCTGCCATGTCACCAGGGGATAAGACTACCACTGAAATGGCAGTCAGCACAACCACTGAGACAACAACGACCACAGTGAATGAGGAAACCACTGAATCAGCCAATGATACAACCACTGTGACTGCCACCACAAATTCATTTGATGAGGTTGCAATTGATGCAACAGACTCCACAACCTTTGAAACATATTTTACATCCACTGCTATAACAACATCTGGATCCTCTACCCCAACACCTGTGAAAGCCATCACCACCACAGCAGTGGCCTCTTCAACCCTTAAGCTAGATACAACCACCAGTGGTACAGTCACAACCAGTGTGTGGACCAGTCTGGGTGAAAACACCACCCAGTCTTTTGGAGCTATGACTCCAGGAAAAGAAACTACCATTGTACCAGCAGATGATACAACCTATGAAGTTGCCACCACTACTCCAGCAGAAGGTGCCACAACTGCACCCACCAACGCCACAACCCCCTCAGCTGACTCCACAAACTCAGAAGCAGGTGCCTCTGTGACTACTACTGCAACAGCGACTTCATCTGCAACCACAGTTCTCACAGCAGCCACCACCACCACAGCTGCAGCCACAAGTGCTGCAACCACACCATAAGCCTCAGGTGCCACAATTACTGCCAGTACCAATCAGTATACCAGGTACTGCCACCACCAGCCTAGTTCCTTCAGCCTCCACTGACCCTGGTTCTTCAACTACTGAAGATACACCTCCAGCAAATGAGACCATCACTGAATCTGTAAATGACACTTCCCCTGCAGCTGTCACTACAACTGCTTTACTTCCTTAATTGGACTCTATCTCCCCAGTGTCTGAGAAGTCTGCCTCCACTGATCGCATCACTACTGACTCAGCAGACGATACTCCACTCTGCAATAAGTATTGCAGGTAACCTGACTCCTGCAGAATCCATAGAACCCCTGGAGTTTCCACACCTGCAGCAAATGCTTCCAGTTCACGCCATGAAGGAAACTCCACTGGTACAGCCATCATAATGGTAGCAGGGACTACAACACCTAAAGATAATACTATCACCACTAGCCCAGGGGCAACCACCAGTCCCACAACTACAGTCATAACAAATACAGTTGGAACCACCTCTGTTACTAATAGCAGCACGCAACCACTACCTACAACTGGAATTAATACTCCCCTCACACAGTAAAAGCAATGCAACAGCACGTCTCAATGGCAGATAAATTATGACATGCAAAGAATTAGATGGGGAAATTCAATAATGCTTCATATATCTTCAAACACCTTACATAATAGCTAGTCACTCCTGATCTACCCCAATTTTGATTTCTTTTTAATTCTATGAAATAGAATAGTATTTTCTCATTTTACATGTTGTATAGGATAGTTAGGGAATTTTCTCAGAACATATATTGGCAAAGCCAGGACTAGATTCCAAATGTCTTAGTACTTCTGCCAACAGTCAGAAAGTTTAGAAATCTAGAATAGGAATCTCAAACTATAGCTTAGAGATAGTTGAATCACCATCACTTGGTTTCCTTTTTCAAAATAAAGATTACTGAACTCTAACATTCTAGAAACTATATGATTTTTAACAAAATACTTGGGGGGGTCAGGAGGAGTCTGATAGGGTTACAAGTATGAAAACACTCAGATGGTACCTCAGAAAGAGACATTTGCCGCTATACATCTTAAACACAAGAATAAGTATTACAATCATAAATTGTAAGCAGTTGTATTTGAGTGAACTAGTCATGTGCCACTTAATAACAAGAAATGCATCATTAGGTGATTCTATCATTAGCAAAAATCATAAATGTTTGTGTACTTCCACAAACCTAGAGGGTAAAGCTTATGACACACTGAGGCTCTATGCTATAACCTATTGCTCCTAGGCTATGAACCTACACAGTATATTAATATATTGAATACTGCAGGCAATTGTAAGACAATAGTAAGTACTTGGGTATCTAAACATATCTCAACATAGAAAATGTACAGCTTATAATACAGTATAATAGATTTTTTTAATGGTACATTTGTATAGGACACTTACCATGAATGGAGCCCACAGGAACAGAAGTTGCTTTGGGTGAGTCAGTGAGCGGTGAGTGAGTGTGAAGGCCTAGGTCATTACTGCATACTACTGTAGGCTTTATAAACACTGTACACTTAGGCTACATGAGATTTATAAAATAACACAAGATTAAATCAAGTGCAAGAGAAAATGATGCACTTAAAAGACTTGATAAACATGAGATGTATGAAGCTGCTGCTAGAATAATACGGCATGCTGTTTTAGCCAAACTATTTTTTCATGAGTATAAGAGTACACTCTAAAATATTGATAAAGAAAAAAAGATGGTATAATAAATACATAAACCAGTAACAAGTTGTTTATTATATTTATCAAGTATTATATACTGTACATAATTACGTGCTATACTTTTACATAACTGGTAGCACAGTACGTTTGTTTGCACCACAAACACATGAATACAGGCACTCCTCAATGGCCAAGTTACAAACCTACAACTTGTTAACTTGTTAAGAGAATTGGTTGATAAGTGAGGAACTTAAAGACAAATGTGCTGTGGTGTGTTGTGGTGCCATAGAGTATGCATTTTTTAATAGATATCATGTGACACCACACTGATAAACAGAATAGATAGTCTTGTGTGATTGTGAATGCTTTGTGTAATGAATATTAACTGAGTCTGGGAAAGAGACAAAGTTTGAGAAAGGAGATTCCTGAGACTCACACAGACTGAGAAAGAGATGCTGGAAAACAGGTTGTAAGTCTAAAGTCATTAAACAGGTACCAGGTCATTAAGTGAGGAGTAGCTATAATGCATTGTACTATGACATCACGATGGCTACAGTGTCACTGGATGATAAGAATTTTTCAGCTTTATTATAATTTCATGAGACCACCATAATATATGTAGTTCATTGTTTACCAAAACATCATCCTACAGCTCATGACTACAGAAGTGATGCTTCAGTTAAGTTCAGATTACAATGAAGGCATAATGCTCAATAAAGAACATCCACGAAGCAGAAAATAAAATTTCAAAACTTTTAGTCATCAAGATACAGTACAATGAAGAATTGGTCTAGATTGTAGAACTACAAAATAAAACTCACAATAGAAGGAGCAGATCTGAGACTATTTCAGAAAGTTTGTTGGAATACATAATCTATTAAATTTGTTAATAGGTTTTATTTTTGGTTTTTGTTTTAAGGTAGATGAAAGAAAGCATTCTAGGTCATAGTAATGACAGACTAGGCCCCAAACATAGTTAGCTAGATATGCTTTACTGTAACCATAAAACATCTAACTGGATATGTTTTATTTTAAGATAGAATTATAAGTTGTTAGGAAAATAGTGGTAAAGTGGTGCTGGGGGCAGGGGAAGGCATATAGAATAAATTAATTTCATATAAGATATAGAAAGTAGCAACTTAAAACAACTAGAAGGTATTTGTAGGAATCTAGGCATTAATTTTACATTTCTCAGCATTCTTTTCTAGGTTCTAATTTACCTAAATATTAGACTTTGACCTTGGCTTCTGTCAGTATTGTATCAAGAATTGACTGCAACTGAGTTTCAGAAATGAAACAATTCTAGAAATTCTGCTTTTTACTCTCTCATTCCTTAAATGTGTTCATTTTTACTTTTCCAACTTTTGCTCAGGAAAGCATTTTGAAAGTCATTTATTTCTTGTCTTTTTCATTTGTATCACTCTCGCATGTTTAGAAATGAATTAAAAGAATAGCATGGTTATCTCTCTAAAAAGCATTCAATAATGAGCAATACATAAACATAAGGTTGACCAAGACCTTAATGTTCCCTTCAGTTTAATGAAACTTTAGACAGATTTCTTCCTAACTCTAGGTCCCTCAAGTCTTAGAACATTTCTTTAAAAAACTGTCAATTATATATTTATATTCTTTCTCTGTCCCTTTGAGATACTGTCATCTTTTTAAAAAGCTTCTTTTCAATTTCACAACCCAGAAATGTCTTTGTTAAGGACCCAGGAACCCTATCTTTTTGTCTCTGGGAGAGTAGGAGCTGAAGTTAGCTTAAGTACCTATTAGAAAACACATATGACCTAATCACAAAAACATTTGCAAATTTAAGAATTATACAAGGTACTCAACACATCCCACTGACTTGTAGAATCCTCCATAACATCCTCCAGTACTTTCCCACTAATTCACCCCAGCACTTAAAAACCTCTCACCTTTTGTTTCAGCAAACATAACTGTAAATCTTCAATGAAGTCTTTCCTGCCAGTATAACTTTGTTCTGCAATTTTTGCTTTAATTAGGTAAATATATGGTATGCAGAAACTATAAACAAATAATTTTGGGTTAAAACTCTCGTAAGCCAAACTCCACAAGAAGACATCAAAGGAATAAGAACACAGGGTTATGCCCACTAACATAATCTGAAATGTCCTTCCCATTTTGCTTGCCAACATAATCTGAAATGTCCTTCTCATTTTACCTACTTTTAAGACCATGGAAAATATATATTACATTCTTTAGATTAATACATTTTTAATAGAGTGTAATAAATATACTCTTAAATCTATAGCAGACTCTGTAAGAAAATAACACTAATGGAAATCCCCACAATATAAAAACAAAATGGAAATGAAATCCAGAGAGGAGGAGATATGCATTGACTCTGAGGCTCCCCTGAAGGATTTAGATGGTTTTGATAATTCAAGAGCTTGAATTAAAGCCCATATGATAATAAAAATGTGGGCACTGAGCCCACTTCAGAAAAATAGTTAAAACTGAGTCTCTCCACATAAATCTAGGATTATTAGAAACATCCTTCATGGAGTAAAAAAAAATTTGATTACTTGGTAAAGAGAAATGAGAAATAATGGGCTCTACTCACTTAATTCTGAAAGATTAAAGAGAGTTTGATGGTAATGTAATGTACAGCATAGAGAATAGAGGCAATAACATCATCATAACTATGTATGGTAGCAGATGATTTTAGACTTATCATGGTAATCACTGTAAGGCATATAAATGTTGAATCACAATGTTGTACACATGAAAGTAATATAATATGATATATCAATAATAATGGAAAATAAATTAATAAAAATATAAAAATAAATTTTAAAAGATGTCGGGAATTTTAAAAACTAAATAAAAGTAAAGAGAATTTAAGACACATGGGGCAAAGATTGAAAATGCCTATTTTCTTCCTAATAAAATAATAAAGACAAAGGAACAGGCAATATTCAAAGGTATTTAATGGCTGAGAACCAGTCATGTCATTCATAATTTTAAAAAAAACAAAGAAGCTGCATGACTCTTGAGCTGATCTCCCCACTGAGCATGGTCTAAATATTAATCACACTAGTGAATCCATTGGACTAGGCCTGTCCGGGAATAGCTTCTTTATATATAAATCAATATCAGAGGTATGAAATGGCCAAACTGGAGGCTGAAGTATTGCCCAGCATTTCCTGTGCATCTAAAGTAGTATCAATGGTACCATTTATATTTCTAAACAGTAACAATAATAATAGCTAATAATTATTGAGTGCTAATATGTGCTAAGCACTTTGCATGTGTGTTTAAATTTTATCAAATCTTAGTAACAACCCTGTGAGATTGGTCCTATTGTTAGACCCCTTTATACTGATAAGAAACAGAGGCTTGGAGAAGTTAAATGTTTTTCTTAAGGTCAAAAAGATAGAAAGTAGTAGACCTAAATTTATGAAATCACATCTAGAATTAAGATAAAACAAATAAAAAGTTAACACACAAGTAATTAAATTGTGGGTAACATCTTTGACATAGAAAAACTGGCTCAAAATATCTGAAGAAGTGGAATGCCCTCGAAATAAATAAGCATAAAAACTAAGGTATTTTAACTACATAATCCATGGTAGGATGGCTAAAAGAATTGTACTGGATGTTGGATAATTTCATTCTACCAAAGGTCTTCAAAAGAGAGATGAGGGGAAGCCGGAATGGCTTAGTGGGTTAAGCGCTCACTTTGAAGCCCCAGGGACCGAGGATCGAATCCCGGCCCTGGCCCGTGTGGACCCATGTGCTGAACTGGGGAGTTCCCCCAGTTTGGTTACATTTGTCTGTAAATTGACTGCAATTCTGTTGTCTAGATGTCACTAAACCTCCAAATGATAAAATACATTTTAATGCAATGTCTACCAAAACAATAGTTAATGGTTTGGGTGAAAATACAAATGTGAAACAGAATGTAAAAGCAGCAGATGCCATTGAATTTCTTCCACCTGGCAATTCTATCCTCAAAACTGGAAAAATGAATCATCCTATACTTCCTAATCTTTACTACAGTGTAATCACTGATAATCCACCTACTATGGAGAACCCAAATTTTGCTCAGATCATCATAAAACATAAACTATCATTCTCACAATGGACAATGCACACCTTATTGATTACAGAGATGACTATCAAACCACTTCAAGCAATGTTAAGAAACTGGCCAATGAAGGAAAAAACGGTTGGAACTGAGATGATAGATCTCCTTTTTGGCAATTACTTCTGTAGCTGATGACATTTTCTACATAAATAAAGATACTGAAGTTATAACAGACTTGGCTTAAATAGCTGCCATCTCACCAATAAAAAAAAAGGCATTAGGATCGTGAATGAAGTTAATACTTCTAACAATAAACCTAGTAACCTAGGAGATGACTTACCCATTTCCAGAGATGATCCCAATGTATCTAGAGATGATGGCACTCTATTAACATCTGATTCCTCTACCTTTATGAAGTCTCTTGCACCTCCTCAAAGAACAAGATCGGGGGGCGGTGGGGGAGAACTCTTTGGCAGATATTTTACCAAAACTTTTCATCATACATTTTTTTTCTGGTGCTCATGAAACATTCTCAAAGATAGATGACATGCTGGGACACAAAGCTAGCCTCAGCAAATTTAAGAAGATCGAAATCATATCAAGTGTATTCTCCAATCACAAAGCTTTGAAATTGGAGGTCAACTACCAAAAGAAAGGAGGAAAAAATGCATATACATGGAGATTAAACAACATGTCATTAAAAATAACTGGATCAAAGAAAAAATCAAAGAAGAGATTGAAAAATATATAGAAACAAATGACAATGAAAACACAATAAAACAAAATTACTGGGATGCAGCAAAAGAAACAATAAGAGGGAAATTTATATCATGACAGGCCTATCTCAAATAACAAGAAAAATTACAAGTAAACAACCTAACAGCTTCAAGAACTAGAAAAAGAAGAACAAAAAACACCCAACACCAGAAGAAGGAAGGAAATAATAAAAACTAAAGCACAATTAAATGAAATAGAGAATAGAAAAACAATAGTAAAAATTTATACAACAAAGAGCTGGTTCTTTGAAAAAATTAATAAAATTGACAAAATCCTGGCGAGGTTCACCAGAGAAAAAGAGAAAACACACAAATAATCCAAATTAGAGATGAAAGAGGGAAAATTGCAACTGATACCACAGAAATACAAAGGATCACACAAGAATACTATGAAGGACAATATGCCACCAAATTTTGTAACCTAAAATAAATGGATAAGTTTTTAGAAATATATAGTCTACCTAGACTGAATCAAGAACTGGATAACCTAAACAGACCAATCAACAGTAAGGAGATTGAAATAATCATTCAAAACCTCCCCAAAAGTAAGAGTCCAGGACCAGACAGCCTCACTAACGAGTTTTACCAGGCTTTAAAAGAGGAACTAATATCTATCCTCCTCAAACTTTTCAAAAAGTTGAAGAAGAGGTAGTACTTCCCAACTTATTCTATAAGGCCAACATTACCCTAATACTAAAGCCTGGCAAGGATGTCAAAAAAAAGAAAAGAAAACTATAGACCAATATCTCTGATTAACAGCAATACAGAAGTCCTAAACAAAATACTAGCTAATAGAATACAGCAATTAAAAATACTGTACATCACAATCAAGTGGGATTCATCTCAGGGGCACAAGGATGGTTCAACATATGCAAATTGATCAATGTAATACACCACATAAACAAAATAAAAGATTAAAACCATATGATTATATCAGTTGATGCAGAAAGAGCATTTGACTAGATACAACATCCATTTATGATCAAAACACTTAATAAAATGGGTATAAAAGGAAAGTACCTCAACACAATTAAGGCCATATGTAACAAACCCTTACCGAATGTCATAATGAATGAGAAAACACTGAAACCTTTTTTTCCAAAATCACGAATGAGACAGGGATGTCCCCTGTCACCACTACTATTCAGCATAGATTTGGAAGTTTTAGCCAGAACCATTAGGTAGGAAAAAGAAATACAAGGCATCTAAATTGGGAATGAAAAAGTTAAACTGTCACTTTTTTCATATGACATAATCCTTTTTATAGAAAACCCTAAAGACTCCACCAGAAAACTATTAGAAATAATAAATGAATATAGTAAAGTTGCAGGATACAAAATCAATGTTCAAAAATCCATAGCATTTTTTATATCAACAATGAAACTTCAAAAAAATGAGAAAAATGATACTGTTTGCAATCAAAACAAAAAGAATAAAATACTCAGGAATAAACTTAACAAAGAACGTGAAGGACTTATACATAGAAAACTATAAAACACTATTAAAAGAAATGAAGAAGATACAAAGAAATGGAAAGATATTCCGTGTTCATGGTTTGTAAGAATCAACACAGTTAAAATGGTCATATTACCCAAGGCAATATACAGATTTAATGCAATTCCCATCAAAATCGATAAATTAAATTATCAGATTCATATGGAACCACAACCCTCCAAAAAAAGAATAAGGCTGGAGGCATCACGCTCTCCAACTTCAATCTATACTACAAAGCATCAATAAACAAAACAGCTTGGTATTGGCAGAAAAGTAGACATACAGACCAATGGAACAGAATCAAAAACCCAGAAATAAACCCACAAATACATGGACAGATAATCTTTGACAAAGGAGCAAAAAATATACAATGGAGAAAAGAAAGCCTCTTCAGTAAATGGTGCTGCAAAAATTAGAAAACCACGTGCAAAGCAATGAAACTGGACTGTGAACTCTCACCATATACCAAAATTAACTCAAAGTGGATTAAAGACCTCCACATAAGACCCAAAACAATAAAGTGCATAGAAGAAGGCATCAGTACTAAACTTATAGACCTTGGGTTCAGAGAGCACTTTAAGAACTTGACTCCAAAGGCAAGGGAAGTAAAAGCAAAAATAAATGAACAGGACTGTATCAAACTAAAAAGCTTCTACACAGCCAAGGGCACCATCAAAAAAATAAAAAGGAAACCAACCAAATGGGAGAGAATATTTGCAAACAAGGCCTCTGATAAGGGGCTAATATCTATAATTTATAAAGAACTCATACAACTCAAAAAAACAAATGGTCCAATTAAAAAATAGGCATAAGACCTAAACAGACACTTCTCCCCCTGAGAACCTACAAATAGCCAACGGATATACAAAAAAAAGCTCAACATCACGAGCAACTAGGGAAATGCAAATTAAAACCACAATGAGGTACCACCTCACACCTGTTAAAATGGCTATAATCAACAAGACAAGGGATAACAAGTGCTGGAGAGGCTGTGGAGAAAAATGAACCCTCATACGCTGATGGTGGGAATGTAAACTGGTACAACCACTATGAAAGGCAGTGTGAAGATTTCTCAAAAACTAGGAATGGAATTTCCATATGACCCAGCAATCCATCTCCTGGGTATCTACCCAAAGAACCTGAAAACTTTATTCCGTGAAGATATATGTACCCCAGTGTTCATCGCAGCTCTGTTCACGGTGGCCAAGTCATGGAAACAACCAAAGTGTCCTTTGATAGATGACTGGATACAGAAGTTGTGGTACATTTATACAATGGAATACTACTCAGCAATAAGAAAAATGAAATACAGCAATTTGTGACAACATAGATGGATCTTGAAAACATCTTATTAAGAGAAATAAGTCAGACTGAAAGAATCAAGAAACATATGACCTCACTTATAGGTGGAATATAAAACTGAAAGTAACAAAGAAACAAAAACTCATGGACACAGTCAAAAGTTTAGTGGTTTCCTGAGGGTAAGGGGGAGGTGGGGGGGAAAGCTGGGAGGGTTGGGGGGAGAGTAGGGAGGGGGCTTCAAATATACAGTAATGGAAAGAGAGCTGATTTGGGGTAGCGAGCACATAATGTAATGTCTAGACAATGTAATGTAGAACTGCACACCTGGAAACAATGTAATTGGTATCAATCAACGTCATCCCAATAAATTTAACAATTAAAAAAATTAAAGGACTTGTAATCACAAAGAAAAACACTTCTAAGAATATGCTCTATATAACAATGCATTACAAAACATTCATAAACTCAAGATGCCAAAAAGACTGGGGAATTGGACCATTAATGTGTGTAGTATATGGACATTGTCCAATTAAACCTGTAGTATATTATGAGTAAATAAATGACACAAGAAATAAATTTTTAGTCTGCAGTCTATTTCCATAACCATACTGACATGTTCTTTTGGATTTCTCGATAATAGAAGTCTAATTTAAATTCCCCTCTGTCAAAATTCTTCTTTTCTATTATTCTCCTTTGTAACAAAAGATGATACCATCTGTACAGTTGTCCAAGGCAGACACTAGGACTCTTCTTTCACCTCTTTCTCTCTCTCTCTCTCTCTCTCTCTCTCTTATTCCCCACACCAACTGAAAACAGTTTTCACCTCTTGGCCCTCAGGAATCTAGTTACCTCCATCCTACTGCCACTTTTTTATCCCAGGTTTTATCAAGTAAGAGTGACATTTAATAGTAGACATTAATCATGCCATTTCCATCTCCATACTCAAAATACTCAGTGACTTTGCACCAACTTTAGGATAAATGACAAAAGCATCATGATATTTGTCAGATTCTCCATAATCAGGAAACTACTTATCTATGAAATCTCATAATATGCAACTGGCATTTTTCACTCTTAAATCCCAACTACACAGATCTTTTGGCTTCATTAGAGCACTATGCTATGTCCTCTCAGGATCATTGAACATGCTCTACTCTCCCTGAGTCATTCTTGAACTCCTTTAAACATCACTTCCTCAAGCCATATAGGCCCCTGTATTCTTTTATCACAATGCCACATGGTACACAATGTCTTGCTTTATGTAACATGCATAATTTTTTAAGATTTAGTTTTATTGGTTTTTTGACAGAGAGAGAGACAGACAGAGAGAGACAGAAGGGGGAGGGCCCAGGGCAGTCTCCATAGTTGACAACATTAGTTTTTCCATATAGTTTCACTCCACCGGTGGGTGCTGGGCTGCGCAGGGCAGGAACTGGACCAGGAGCCTCCTGCATAGGTCCTGACAAGAACTGAACTGGGGGCACAACCCAGTTCAGCATGTGGGTCCATCTGGGCAGGAGCTGGGATGCGATCCCTGGTCTCTGGGGCTGCAAAGCGAGTGCTTAACCCGCTGAGCCATCCCAGCTTCCCCTGCATAATTTTTTTAATTGCTTGTTGTAATATTTTCCTAGGACTGCTGTACAAACTGAGTGGCTTAAAACAACAGAAATATAGTCTCTTACAGTTCTGAATAATATAAAGCTAAAATCAAGGTGTCAGGGGGACCATGTGCTCTCTGACTTTCTGAGAGGAGAATCTTTCCATGCTTCTTCCTACTTTCTAATGGTTGTTGGCAATCTTTGGCATTCTTTTGCTTATGAACACATCACATCATTATAGCCTCTGCCTCTTTCATCATGTGATGTATTTTCTGTGTGTCTCAATGTCCAAATTTCTCTCCACTTATAAAGACATCAGTCATTGGATTAGGCCCCTTAATCCAGTGTGACCTTATGTTAATCTTTGACACATCTGCAAAGAATTCATATCTGAATGGGGTCACATTCATGGGCTCTAGGAGTTAGGACTTCAACATATTTGGAGATGGAAGAGGAAAAGACATAATTCAACTTATATCATGTGTTTAATATTTATGTTCCCTAGTAAATTGTATGTTTGGATAATTTAAAAGACCATATAATTTATTATCAAAACCAGAACACTTTTGAGACTGAAAGAAAGGAGGACTATTAATGACTCCAAAAGAATAGGCATAAACTTGTGTCCTGAATAAAAATAGCTAGTCATTCCACCCTAAAGAAAGAGATCATATCCCCGTTGTTTACTGCTCAATTGTGAGAGCTTTGAATATAGTAGCTGCTCAATATTATGTTAAATGAATGAATTAAATGAAACAGTGAATAATGATTTCATTGATTAGGCTATGAATGCTTTCAGAGGAAGGATGGTATGAACTAAATACTGGGAGAGGAAGATGAGTTTACCAGGACAAGAAGGGGAATCACTAGTGTTAAGCTGAGGGAAAGGTAGGGGTAAAGATCTAGAAGCTTAAAAGTATTTGCTATTCTCAATAATATGGAAGTAACATTAGAGCACACTGGATCTGAGAGACAATAGGAACAGACATACCAAATTTGACTGATTTTATAATCTTACAAAATAATCAAATTGTTTCAGACCATGTATATTAGTCACAGTTCTCTAGGGTGTGTGTGTGTTTTGTTTTGTTTAGTTTTGTTTTGTTTTGGGGGGGGATGATAGATGATAGATTAGATAAATAAATGATAGATAGATAATGGTGATATAGATACATAGATACATAGATAATAGATACATACATACATACAGCATACATGCATACATAATAGATGATAGATAGATAGATAGATAGATAGATAGATAGATAGATAGATAGATAGATAGATAGATAGATAGATGATGGATAGATAATGGATAGAGATTTATTTTTAAAAACTAGTTCATGTAATTGTAGAGACTGGTAAATTCAAAATATATAGCAAAGGTTGGCAAGCTGGAAATTGAGGTAAAAGTTGATATTGTGATCTTAATCCAAAATACATAGGACAAGCCAGTAGATTGGAAATTCAAACAGGGTTTGTATGTTTCAGTCTCAATGCAAAAATTTATTCTTTTTTTAGGAAAATTGCAGTTTGTACTCTTAAGGCATTCAACTGATTAGATGAGGCCCATCCACATTACAGAAGGTAATCTACTTAAAGTCAACTGATTATAAATGTTAATCACATCTATAAAACACCTTTACAGCAACATCTAAACCGGTGTTTGTAACTGTGCACTGTAACCTAGCCAAGTTAGCATGTAAAATTAACCATCATACCATGTGTAGCAACGTAGGGTTAAAATTTCACCTAACAGCTCATATTTCCTCAGTTAGTTTCACTGAAATTGTTTGTTTTATTTTTGTTTCTGTGCTTTTGCATAAGTTAAAAAGAGCTTCAGGATAAAAGGCATTAATAAAATTTGGGGGCAAATTTCCTGCAGTCTTTAAATAACAATATGTATATGAAGTGTTTCTGGTGCTCCGTGAACTCTAGGAATTAATGCTATATGTAACATGGTTTGGGAAACGCTGTGTAGACAATGGGAAGCATCAAAAGTTTAAAGCAAGGTGTTACTATGTTAACTGTAATTTAGAAAGATTATTTTACTGAGCAAGCAAAAGTTGGACTGGGGATGATAGAGGAAGCAAGAAGCAGAGAGACAAGAAACCACAGCAGGAATAAATAAGAATAATTATCAATTTACACCAATACTTATCTGTGTATCCCATTTACACTATCAGTCAAGATGATAATAAAATCAGCACAGTCTCAACTACATAGAATCCTTGACATGAAAATTTTATGTAGAAATCTGAAAGCTCTAGTACCAATCCCAATTACTAGTTGTTTTAACCAAGTCGGCTTCCTCTCTTTAATGAGAACATGTTGTGAGTTGCAATTCTTACATTTATTTCCTTCAATACAATTTTGGATCAGGCATAATTTATAGCAAAATCAGAAGAAAAAAAAAAAAGAAAACTTGTACGGTATATATTTACTCAGTCAAAAGCATTATTATCACCTAAATTTATGTCAGGAAATCTGCTAGTTGATAAAGACACAAAAATGCCTGAGATAGAGTTTCTCTATCTACAGCTTACTTAGTATAATAATTCATCAAAAATTCTCTTAACAGAAGTTAAACATACTTTAAAATATCTTGGTCCAATGGAAATAAAAAACTGTGGAGATAAACAAATCTAGATTAAAATACTGGCTCCTGAAACTATGAGCTAGTTACTTATTTTCTCAAGTCTCAGTTTTTTCACGTACAAAATTACTTTTATGTAAAGCACACAGACCTAGCAACTAAGCAACTTGATTTAGATTTTAGGTTGCTCTCCTTTAAAAAAAAAAAAAAAAAGTAACCCCGGAAGACACTGTATCCAGTGCCTTCAAATTTACCGTATTTTCCGGCGTATAAGACGACCAGGCGTATAAGACGACCCCCTAATTTTACAGTTAAAACATAGGTTTAGGCCTATATTCGCTGTATAAGACTACCCCCCACTTCCGAGGCTGTAGTCTTATACAGCGAATATAGGCCTAAACCTATGTTTTAACTGTAAAATTAGGGGGTCGTCTTATACGCCCGGTCGTC
>PVKE010027264.1:0-21731 GCA_004027555.1 Craseonycteris thonglongyai | reverse complement strand
CTCCCCTTCCCTCAGGCAATCACCAAGTTATTGGGTGTGTCCATAGGTCTCTGTGTCTTTGTAACTTTCAGTTTTATATTCCACCTATAAGTGAGGTCATATTTTTCCGGATTCTTTCATTCTGACTTATTTCACTTAATAAGATGGTCTCTAGGTCCATCCATGTTGCCAGAAATGACTGTATTTCATCATTTCTCATTGCTGAGTAGTATTCCATTGTGTAAATGTACCACATCTTCTTTATCCAGTTGTCTATCGAAGGGCATTTTAGTTGTTTCCATGTTCTGGCCACCGTGAACAGTGCTGCGATGAACATGCGGGTACAAACATCTTTAAAGATTAAGGTCTTCAGGTTTTTTGGGTAGATGCCCAGTAGTGGGATGGCTGGGTCATATGGTAATTCCATTCGTAATAAAAACTGATATTTCAATTCATGTTCTGGTTCAGAATAAACTAAAAACTTTGTGTTAAAAGTGCTTTTTTTTGAACATGTCACATGCATTTACAGAGTAAAGGAGCAGATATGATCAAGCTTGGTTTTAAAGTACTGTGTTTGTAAATAAAACAATTTCATTAGTGTTTAAAAAAAAAAATGTAACCCCCTAGGCTCTCTTTTGTTTAAATTGAATATGTAGGTAGCAACATGAGAGCTTTCTCTTCTTTAAGAATGAACAAGGATTTAATTTAAAAAATTATTATAGTCTTTATTTTTAAAAGCAGTTTGCTCAAGAATAATTAAGTACAAAGTATAGAGAGTTTTCATTGCCTTCTCTCTCCTCCACCCCTACAGTTTCCCCAATCATTAACATCTTGCATTTTAGTATGGCACATTTTTACAATTGATGAACCAATATTAATATATCATTATTGAGTAAAGTCTATAGTTTACATTAGGTCTCACTCTTTGTGTTAGCCAGTTCTATGGGTTTTGACAAATGTATAATGTAATGCATCCACTATTATAGTAATACACAGAATAATTTCACTACCCTAAAAATCTCGTATTCTATCTACTCACCCCTTCATTACTCCCTCAAACCCCTTAATGATTTAATTTTATAAAAAGTGAAATCATATTTTTCTAATAGTAATGTAGAATGCCAGAAATATGACAAAAACTAAAGAACATATATAGTATTTTATTCTCATTCTATTATTGTTTTCATTTATTACTCCAAGCAATTTTGAGCAATACATTGATAGATATTAATTGATTTCTCAGAAAGCCTACCAATTTACTCTTTTACTCTATTTTTGTCTCCAATGTTGGACATCCTCCCATCCCCCCTAAAAAACATGTCTGGAATAAAAATAGAAGTTTTCTTACCTCCCCTTTTTATTGAAAGTGAGAGACACAAGACTGTCAACTGTGGTTCATTTGTGAGTGCAATTACCTTGCACCCTCAGGTTGTCAGAATAATCACATACCCTCAGCAGCCATACTATCTTCAGCATCTTCATTGACAACATCAAGAATCTTTATTAAGCATCATGATTTCCATGAGGCTGGACCTATCAGAAGGAACTATTTGACGATCATTTTCTGGATCCCTGAGACTTGCCTAGAGTGTTTCCTGCCTTTTAGAGTGTGTCCTGAGATTAAGAAAACCCTTCACTTGGAATTATCAAGCAATCAGGATTAGAGCCTTGGAATGGATACCCTTTCTCCCAACATTGCAGTAGTGTGCTATAAAATTAAAGCACATATAAAAGAGGACAGAGGCGGCATCTCTCCATTCTTGACCAAAAGAACAGGAGTTTCTAAGATCTGTAGCCACTGAACTCCCTAAAGAATAGCTTGCCTAATTCATATGAATATCATATTAACTTCATTTGATTACATAGAATCCAACATGTCCTCTAGAACATGATACTTGTTTTTCTTACTAGTTCAAAAATAATACATGGTGAATACATAGCCATGGTTGCTCCCCTAATTAATAAAAAGACTGTGTTGAGTTTAAAAACAACTAACTCTTTTCATGTCCAAGTTACTTTTAGTAGCTATTATAAATTATTACCTTCTTTCACATCAGAGGTGTCTTATGACTGAAGGACGAGACAGCCCCCATGATGCTCTTTAACAATGACTCTTATGTTTCTTTTGGTAAACTCATAATGTTAATTACACTCTGCAACAGATGGAACGCCTTCTATCAAGGACCTTGATGCACCTTACAAATGTCATGAGTCATCAAAGCCCTTCTATAATGGAGGTAGGTATCCCTGGCCACAATTTATACTTAAAGAAGCACAGAGGAACTGTGTTTCTGTTTTGTTTTGTTTTTTAAGTGGAATATATTTTAATGAAAAGATTTAGTCATCATTTAAAAAGGCAGAGAAATTGATCAGTAAGATTTGGTTATCCTGGCAATGAACACCTGGACCATATTAATTATTTGGAAGACTGATGAATAGATCAGAAGTGATCTACTGCTAATTAATCAATATTTACAATGATAAGTGTGGAAAATGGCAAATTAACCATCATATGATATAGCAAATCTATAAAATAGAAATGTAACATTGATATAGAAACATTGAAATTTAGAGTCAGGAGATTTTAGAGATGATTTAGTCAAGCACTTTCATATTTTAGATGAGAAAGTTGAGATCCAGAAAGGTTAATAAGTAACTTGCATGAATCACTCAGCTTTTAAAGCCTTAATTGAATTTCTTTATACTCCCTCTTGCTTCAGAAAGGGTATAATTGGGCTCAGTCACTCAGCTAGTTAGTGGCATCACTAACAAGAATCTAGGCTCCTGACCTTATTTGACCCATTTTCTCACTAAATTTCATTAAAAACAATATTTCACAAGTGTTTTTCTGCACTGTAACATAAAATCATAGGATGTGAAATTTGTAAGGAGGTCACTTTTGTTGATTTTCCTTTCTTAATCAGTGAGGAATCTGATATTCGGAGAGTTAAAGGGAATTGCTCAAGGTCCCATGGTGTGTTACTGACCAACTCAGGCCTAGCATTCCCATTACCTCTCCTTTCACTTCCTCGGAATCAGGAACATTAATCTATTAACCAAGATCCCAGTAACCAAAATCATCAATATAATTTTGTCTTGATTTTCTGAACTACTCTTTTGAGAAAAACAGATGAAAAGTAAACAAACTACTATTAAGAATTTCAAAGTGAAAAAAGAAAACAATGTGCAGGGCTTATCATGCACAAGATTCTTCCCATTTATCTAATGTTTTCTAAACCTATGAATCCAGACAATTATGACTATTATTTATTGTAATGACACTTAGGTAGGGAAGACCCCAGAGTGCTTATTGAATTTTCAGAGATTGAATTATTTCCATCAAAGTTTCAAAGTTGTGTATTTTTATTTATGATGACAATTGGCAACCCTACGTAGAATGTGTGGTAACCCTGATTGAGCAAGAATATGTAACTAGAGAAGCCATCGAATCCCGGGCCTGGGCCCGTGCAGACCCATATGCTGAACTGAGGTGTGCTTCCCATGTGGGAAGCCCCCAATTCAGTTCTCAGTTCCCAGTTCAGCCCCTGGCTCAAGGGGGCATACCTCCCATGCAAGAAGCCCCCAGCCCAGTTCCTACTCTGAGGAGCCCCCACCCACCTGTGTGGGCCAAAACTATGTCAAAAACTGATGATGTACAACTATGGAGACTGGTCTGAGCCCTCCCTCTTCTCTGTCTCTTTCTGTCTCTGTCAAAAACAACAAAATAAATCTTAAAAAAAAAAGAAAAAAGAGTATGTAACTAAAACAACACATTGATTCTTAACCATCATTGATAGTTAAGAATTTCTAGCATTTTTATGTGTTTTAAGTTTGCGTCATTCCATTCTAACTGCACACATTTTAATTAAACAGGGCTCACCAAATAAAACAGAAGAAGGCCTGGGTGAGTTTTCAAGACAAACTTTTCTCTTATTTTGACATACGGTAGGTATCCTTCCTATAGAAGTTTTCACACAAATATACACCATGGACCATTTCCTCTATTTTTTTTAAAAAAAAAAATGTCAAAGAAAGCATCTATATCAAGTAAATTTGACAAAATAGTGGCACTTTGTATAGGGTTTTAAAATGAAGCTGGGAAAGAACAGGGCCAATTCTTCAGGGATCACTGAAGCTGGTGAACTAGATTGCTTCTATTATTGAGATGAAAAGGGGAGGACTGGGGTGGGGGTGGGAAGATGAGGGGCATGATCAAAGACTTTCCTTGAATCATCAAGTGCTCCTGCTACATCCTCAACTTTAAATGGCAGACAGAGCAGACCTAGGAAGGTTCTATCGGGCTCTGATTCTGAAAAGCCTCACTTCTAGACTTACTTGCTGTCACTGATATTTAGTATGTTGTCTTTACATCTTGTTTCCTTGACACACATAAACTCACCATATGAAAATGATTCCCTGCTACTATTTGTCTAGGAAATTTACCACAGAACCCCACATTGCTCTGTTTACCTCTCTGTACATACTAGGGTCTTTCAAAGGTTGTAAGTGGAATTTGTACTGTGCGTTGAATAATGATAAGATAGGAGAAGAAACAGATGTCTCCTTTCCTTTGCAGCCCCAAACTTGCCCTGTGAGTAGGAACATCAGCTCAAATAGGTAAGCCTACTGGTCCCACCTCTACACTCAGCTCCTCATTTAATATCTCACGACAGCTTACAGGGATCACTTCGAGACAGTTTGGGTTTCCTAAGTAAAACATTTAAGAAATCAGCATCCTCTGCTTTAATTAAATGCTTTGTTTTATGAAAAGAACTGCATAATCTTACCATGCTGTTCCTCTTTTTACCTTCCTTTTGAAGTATTGTAAAGAATTAGAAATGACATTTAGCACAGGAAGCAAAGCATTTCATACTCCTTCAAGAAATACACCAATATTATTCCCATATTTTATAAAAAATGCTTGTTTGTATAGACTTTTCCTATGGCAAGCTCTTTCCTTTCTTTCCTTGTTGAAGCTCTTAACTTCAATGCAAAAGACGGTAGGGGTCTACAGAAATATATTCTAAGTTTGTATGTAAATGAAGATTAGAGAGAGCACATCAAGATGGGAAAGCTGAGAGTGTGCACATTTTCCTCTATTTTTCCCTAGAGCTGATTGATAGGTAAACCCTGAGGCAGAGCTCTAATCAGTGGTTATCACACATTGTGCTCTTATATTATCCATAGTCTGAAAATACCAAAGTGTTTAACAGCAGTTGAAATGGAACCCTCATAACATCTTTTCAAATTAAATAGATGGCTTGTATTACTATTAGCCTCATTTGTTGGAGAAAGAAATAGGAATGTTAATGTATATTACCAAACCCCCCAAACATTGGTAGCTTTACTAGTCACTTTAACATTTACCTTCATGTTCTTGCCCTAAGAATTTGAATTCAGGGCAGTTCAACAAATACGTCAAGAGTTTTCAACAACATGCCATGGACCATGCTGGCTAAAACTTGTAGTGTAGGTGGGAGAAGAGACTCAGAATTAAGTTAAGGTTATGTAGTTTTCAAGCCACTGATTTTGGTTTTTAAAATTGTGACTGTTTAGAATAATTATTATTTTTTTTTATAATATATTTTTATGTTTATTTTTATTTTTGACAGAGAGAGAGAGAGATACAGAGACAGAGACAGAGAGAGAACTGAAGTGGGGGAGCTCCCAGTTCAGCATATGGGTCCACATGGGCTGGGGCCGGGATTTGATCCCTGGTCCCTGGCGCTGAAAAGTGAGCGCTTAACCCAATGAGCCATCCTGGCTTCCCCAAGAATAATATACTTTTTAACGTATTGTGTTCTATAGTTCGAGGGCATTAGTATAGAGATCAATGTGAAGCCCCATAAATACTCAAATAAGGGAATGGAGTGAGTAACTGGTCACTAAGTTATTTCAAACTGGAATAAAATTAAAATTAACTTCTATATAATAAGAATTTAAAATTTTATTTGCCAAAGCTGCTGATAATTACTAGAACTTCTAAGAGTCATTCAATCAATAATAGTAACTGAATGTTTATCAAATGCAAAGCATGGCCCCAGTGCTGAAAGGACTCCAATACAAGAATTTCTTAAGGTGCTTATGTGAGCAGCGCTCATCACTGGGTGTTAACACGAAATGTGTGCTTACATTCTGTAGTCATGACCTCTGTTTTACCAATAACAAAAATCAATGTCATTTTTCTGCATTATGCAATCAATAGCTTTGGTTTATTTAGCCCCTTACTTTCAGTAGCATCTACAGAACTTTTCCATTAACTATTTTTCACTGTATCTTTTTAGCAACCTGTGATCAAACAATGCAGTTATTATTATCTCCACTTCATAGACAGCAAACTGAAGTTATTAAGAAGTTAAGTGAATTGTTTAAGGTCAAGAAAAGTCTACTGACTGCCCCATTCATTTTCTTTCCGCTAAAGTCTCCTGCCTGAATAAGAACTCTTTAAGCTTTCTTCCAAAAATTTTTCAGTAAAACTGTCTAAGATATTTTATTATAATGTCATTACACAGAAAAGAAGAAAAATAAATCTCATCCCACTCTCCCAGTTTCTCTTTTTAGATAATTTTCTATGCTCATAGAGTTTTAAATATGAAATTATAGCACATAAACTCTTTGTATTCAATAAACGTAAAATGATTATTGTACCAACTGCATGAATGAACTATAAAAGAGTTTTGCCCCTTCCTTGTGGCATGAATTCTTTGCCTTTCATCATTTATTTTTTTGATATTTCTTATTTTCTGAATGAGGTTTTAGTTTGTGATTTAGTTGTTTAGTTGATTGTATTTATATCTGATTTACCTTTATATTTTTATCTCCCCAGCACTTAGCATGTGCACTGCACAGAGGATTTGCTCAATAAACATTTGTTGAATGAATAAATGATTATTTCCACTGGGAAAAGTGAAACATGAACATGACTGTGACAGTACTTCTACTCCCTGAGCTCCATGATGGCTGTGGCTTGGTATTTTCTAATAGCATAGCGGGTGACTGAAAGCCTAATTTAAAATTCTCGGTCTCGTATTTCTAGTGTCTTCCTCAGTAGCTACCTGGTCCCACAAAAGTACTCCCTAAAATGTTTGTGGGATGAAGAGAGCAAGTAAAGAAGGGAGGGACAAGGAAGTAGCTTTTACTTATACTTCACACTTGTTGCATGTTCTCTCAGGGCCAGGAACTACTCTAAAAGCTTTACCTGGATTTTTTTGTCTCCCCTGAATGATTCTATGAGGTAGATCCAATCAGTATCCTCATTTAACAAAACCAGAAGCACAGAGAGAGTAAGTCATTTGCAAGTCATTTGAGAGTAAGTCATTGATCAGATAGCTGGTAACTGTTAGAAACAGAATTCAAAGGTGATATTCTTTTTTTCTGAGTTATACTGACTCTTGATATAGCCATAGGAAATTTTGGCATAGCAACACAGGAGGAAAGGAGAGAACGGTGCCTATCAGAGGATCATGACAACCAACATATGGCAGTGCTAAAAGCATTAGAGAGAAAACCAAAAATCCTATGTTCCAAGAATAATCATTCCTTGGGAAAGCCGGGATGGCTCAGTGGGTTAAGCCCTCGCTTTGAAGCCCCGAGGACCCAGGATAGAATCCCGGCTCCAGATCAGGCGGACCCACATGCTGAACTGGGGTGTGCTTCCCGAATGCAGTGAGGTTCCCAGTCAGTTAAAAAAAAAAAAAAAATCATTCCTCATTCATGTAACTTCATTTAATGTCTCTGGACTCACTATTCTAATCTGCTAAATGGGTATAATTGTTCTAGAATTACCTTACTCAAAGTTGTTGTAAATTTATGTGAACACATTTTGAACCAAATAAAATATGTCATTATGACCATGTAAGCTGAATTATTTGATGGCTCTTACATACACAGCAAAGTATATTTACGTATTTATTATTTTCAACAAATCTTCACATAACAGATATAACTAATTTTATTCAACTGAACAGAGGCACCAAAATGAGCATTATTAGACTTTGGATAAAATTTTTTTTACCAATGCAGTTAGATAAAATACAGACATTTTTAATATTAACATAGACTTTTAATACATTTCCTATGGTGCAGCGTGGATGGAATCTCAGTTTAGTATTTGACCCATGTAGTTTTACTTAACTTCCTCACAAAACAATGTTGGGAGGTAGCTGGGAAAGTGGGGTAAATACATAATCAGAGGACAGAGCTCCCTCTACTGATCAGCAATGTCACTTCTTTCTACATCGTGGGAAGTCAACTTCATACACAATGTTAGGAACACAATCAGCACTACCACCAGCACACAGACACACAAAGACACAAGCCCTGTCATTTATTGAGTACTTATTATTTGACAGGAAACTGAGTTGTTTCCATTAATTCTAATGACAACCATACTAGTAAAGGTTAACAGCAGGCACTGAATCCAGGACACCTGGGCTCATAGGTGTGTGACTATTGGGCAACTTAATCTAGCCTTGGCCTTCATTTCCCCATCTGTAAAACAAGGTTTATGACAACTTTTGTTTCATTGGACTGATATGTAGACTAAATAAACCAATGCTTGTAAGGTGCTTAGAAAATGTTGAGCACATAATATAAAAAAGGACAAGAGTGAATAAGGAAGCTGAAGTTTACAAAAGTTTCTCACAGGAATCTCCAAGAAACAAAGTCATGAGTGAACACGAACTGCCTAACCCCTCAGTGCTCATGTTCTTACTAGGCTATACACTTTCTTAATAAGTGACTATTAAGGCGGAAGCACAACTTAAAACAAACAAACAAACAAATTATACCTAAGGAGGACAGGTGCTTGGGTTCTAATTTCTAATGATGATTTGCTATTTGAATTAAATCATGTTTAACATTTTCCATCGTATCCTTTCCATTCTTATCTTGGATGCCTACTCATTCCACAATCCCCTAACTAATTGTTGCTATAAGAAATTTTATTAAAAATAGCAAGAATTGCTGCTAAGTAGGATGATTATGGAGCGTTTCTCTTCTTATTTTTCTTGTAATTTTGAAAGCCATTTCCTAAGCATCTTGTTAATATTGCTTAAATTTTTCCCATTTCAAAGCTGTCTCAAGACAACTGTTAAAATCACTATATAACTACTGATAATCTGATCACTGTGTTGAAGCTGCTCACAGAACCATTCACTGAGGTCATAGAGAAAAGACTTGATGTTTACCATAGAATTGAATTAGCACCAACAGCTGCAGCGATGACTTGAGGCTCTGGGAAGAATTTGGAATTAGGTTGTAGCGTGCAACCCATGCTTTGGGTTGACTTATGATTCTTAAAGATTTATTTTTATTGTTTTTGACAGAGAGAGAGAAAGAGAGACGTATATATACAGAAACAGAGTGGGAGGGCCCAGAACAGTCTCCATAGTTGCACATCATTGGTTTTTCCACATAGTTTCCTTCCACAGGTGGGCGCGGGGCTGCACAGGGCAGGAACTGGACCGGGGTCTCACCCCAGTGAGAACCGAACTGGGGGCACTCCCCAGCTCAGCATGTGGGTCCGCATGGGCCGGGGCCAGGATTCGATCCTCGGTCCCCCGGGGCTGCAAAATGAGTGCTTAACCCACTGAACCATCCTGGCTTCCCCTGACTTATGATTCTTAACTGAGAATGTAAATGTGCTAAAGGTAAGGGGAAGTGTTACAGGAAAGTTCTAAGCATCAGCAATCGCAAAACAAAGATAAATAATAGAGACATAGGAAGGTCAGCAGCTTACAGCTTCTTTTCCTCCTAAGTCAACATATTAGAAGGTACACTCACAACGTGACATGTAAGATGGGATAAAGTATTTATTCCTGGGAAATTATTCAAGACTTATTACACTTTTTAAGTATGGTTGGATCTCTCTATATTTTACACGGGACTTACACAATTTGTTACACACCCAGGGAGAAACAGATAATTAAAATGTTGGGAAATAGAAAAGATGAAGAAAAATTAAAGCACTGTGGAGAATTTAATCTGGGGGAAAAAGCAATTAGGGATAACGTAAGTGTTTTCAAGTCTATGGAATGTTTTATTAAAGAACAAGTATTTGTTATCTATTTCAATAGAGATCAAAAATAGACATGGGCTTAAGTTGCTGCAAGAAAGCTTATGTTTACACATAAGAAACAACTTCTTGATTAAACTCTAGAACTAATGAGGGGGAGAAATTGTAGGTCTTTGCTTTAGGAAATCTTTAAGAATTGAAGAGGTAAGCCCTGGTAATCTGATGTGGTGTTGGGTTGAGGCAAAAGGCTTAAGTGGAATTTCTTTAGATCTCATCTAGTATTTAAATGCCATGATTGCATAAATAAGAATTTGTCCACAAAGCAGGAAGAGAAGCAGACAGAACAATCAGGTCTGATCCACTTAGCAATGTAGTTGCTATTCCTGAGCAAGGATTTTGGAGATCTCTGTTTTGAAGCAGAGTTACAATGCCATAGCCAATACCTTGTGGACACGTTGAAAGGTCTTGATCAAGCATTCACTTTTTTGAGCCTTACGGATAAGGTCAATGTGAGTAGCAAAGGACATATTCATTACTTTCCATTTGTCTGGAAACTTGTGAATTTATTTTGTGTATGTTTGTGTATATATGTAACAAACAATTCATATTATAATAAATGCAATATTTTAGATAAATGTGTCTGAGTTGGACACAGTTTAGTCAGTTACTTTTTGGTAACTTTCATTTTTTAAAGATTTATTTTATTGGTTTTGTTTGTTTTTTTTTACAGAGATAGAGAGAGATAGAGACAGAGAAAAAAGGTGGGCTCAGAGCAAACACCATAACTGTATGTCATCAATTTTTGACATGGTTTTGTGCCACACAGGTGGGTGGGGGCTATGAAGGGCAGCAACTGAGCTGGGGAGCTCCTGCATGGGAGGCACACCTTCTCAAGCCAGGGGACAAACGGGGTGGGGGGTGTGTGAGAACCAAACAGGGGCACTACCCCATGGGAAGCATATGGGTCTACATGGGCTAAGGCCAGGATTTGATCCTCAGTGCCGGAGGCTGCAAAGCGAGTGCTTAACCTGCTGAGCCATCCCTGCTTCCCCTATGTAACTTTCTGGTGGTAGATCTTAAATTGAAATTAAAAGCTCTTGTCCATATGTGGGAGTGATGGTAAGGTATCCCCCAAGATTTTGTAAATAAGGTTGCTTTTAATTGTTTTTTTTCTAAGCCACTTTTTTCCATAAGGTAAAAATTGAAAAAATCTTACATAGTAGAGCTGACTAGGCATCTAAATATTGTGAATGGAATGTTTGGGAACAACCGACACTTCAGTTAAGGTAAACTGAAGAGGAATATTAGAGAGGAGAACTAGAATGTGTTTGAAAACTTACAACTCAGTATGTGGGAATTTAAACATTTGCTTCCTATTCTGTCTTGGAGAAAACCTCTGTGGATATAGCAAGGCTCTTCAACTATGAAAGCTTAAAAAAGTCACAGAAGCCAAAATTGTCAGGGGAGACCTGGTAAGATTCTTCTCTATTGATTGGCTGAGTGTCTTACGCTACTTGAGATTCACAGTCCTTGTGTTCTGACTCCATTCACACTCACCAAGCAACCCTCAGATGACTTGACTTTCCACATGGCTTGACTATGGAAGCAAGTTTATTGATCTGACAAATCAATCATTCCAACCTACCTGAAGTAATTTTTTTTATTGTAAATGACTTGTAGATCAGTCCAGATGGTTCACTCATTGGCCTGCTGACATTAGTGGTCTGAATCTATAGGTTTCATAGCCTGGTATATTTACTAAGATAAATGCAAAGATGTAGGAGTTTGAGCTATCTCTCCTCTCCTTTCCTCCTTTCCTCTCCTCTCCTTTCCTCTCCTCTCCTCTCCTCTCCTCTCCTCTCCTCTCCTCTCCTCTCCTCTCCTCCCCTCCCCTGCCCTCCCCTGCCCTCCTCTCCCCTCCTCTCCTCTCCTTTCTTCCTCTCCTCTCCCCATCCAATTAGTTGCCTTCCTCAAGCTGAAACAAAAATATGATTTATAACTCTTTTCATTCCAGTGACGATTCTTCTCCAGCTCATATAGATGCGAGTTCCCGCACGAATTCTTCCTACGTGGAAGTGAGGAGATTGGGTTAAAACTCACAGGTAGGAGGCACTGAGAGGTTTTCAGGCTGTCTGGCAAGTAGGATAATTCTCATGCCAGAACTGTGGTGTGAGAGGTGACTCACAAGTTCAGTGGCCACATTTATCAGACACTTTGTACCTCAGTCATTCTGAAATGTAACTCCAATATTTACTTGGACATATATTGGCAGTTTCCTGTGTGCTTTCCAGTGCCCCAATAGAAAGGCTTTGCCAAATGTCTGAGCACCTATGTCCCATACATCAGAAAACTGTATACTCGTGGACATACATGTATTGGTTTCAGATGGTAATGGAGTTCTTTACTCGTGCATCCAAACTCTACGGCACCTCACTATTGCCCTAGCTCTGGTTGTGACTTTATCTGGTTGCATAAACTAAACTGCTTTGGCTGGGGAGGTTTGCGAATGGCAGTGGTCCAAAGAAAAACCAGGTGCTACGGGAAGTGGAATTGGTGATTCACTCAGGTGCATTCTTGCTAATGATTCAGGCTGACCCACTAACTAATCATTGTGAGTGGGCGCTCTCCTCTCAGGGGCCCTGGTGAATAAGATGTGTAGTAAGGTCTTCATCACTTTTGCTGACTGAAGAGCTTTCACACAAGTTGCTCTGTGCGATACCTATAGAATTTCCAAATGGAGGAATCGAGTCCAGTGTGACAATGAAAGTTGTAGGTAACACCATTTTAGATATGCTGTCTGCACTACCCACTATCTTTACTCAAAATTAAAATGTGGAATACGCCATTTAAGTTCTAAAGTCTTTTGCTTCAGATCTAGTTTTGTTCTTGGCAGTGAGTACCTTTATTCCTTTTTTTTTTTACTAAGTTTGTTAGATATTTAGACTTTAAAGCTATACACACACACACACACACACATACATGTAAAGTAACTTGTTTATTTCATTTATTTATTTATTTTTGTGCTCTCTCTTTAGGATTTAAAATTGACCACTAAATAAAAACAAATAAATGAATAATTAAGAAAACTGAGAAAGAAGAAAATATGAATAAGAAAGTTAGGCAGGACAAGAGTGAAGAAATACATACATGTGTGTACCTATATTTGTGTATATGTGAGAGGAGACACCCCTCAACAAACAGAATTATCTTCTGGAGGGCAGGCCCCTCGTGGTACAGGCTTCCCGCACTAGGCGAGTGCTCTGGGAACCCATCTGCCTCAGCGTACCAGCTGATATTGTTGTGAGCGGCTGTGTGCAGAAGAAACAACCAGAGTTATGGTGATCAGATGACTGGTTCTTCTACCCTGACAACACGCCTGCCCACACTGTGCTGAACATTCAGCGGTTTTTGACCAAAAATGGAATGACCCTGTGCCCCACCCTCTCTATTCATCTGAGGTCCCAGAGACTTGTTTTTGTTTCCCTGGATGAAACTAGTCTTCAAAGGGAAACATTATGCCGATGTGGAAGAGGTAAAACAAAAAATGGCAGAAGCACTAAAAGGCATCCATATTGACTTTAAAAACTGTTCTGAGCAGTGGGAAAAGCATTTTGATTGGTGTAGTGCATCAAATGGGGAGGACTTTGAAGGTGGCTGAAGTTTAACATGTAAGAATAAATACACAATTTTTTATAAATACATTCCATTTTGTTTTGGCCCCTGCCCGGTATATTAAAGCTTCAGGAGCACATACAATAGTTGACCTATAAAACACAATTATATACAATTATAACAAAACTATTCCTGTATAATTCAGAGAAAAGAGTTAGGGTAATGATTAAGCTCTTGCTTTCTTTCCTGAGATAGATTTGAGTTTGTAACTCGACTCTGCCATATACTAGCTATGTCATTTTGTCCACATGACTTGATGTCTATATGGTGAAAGGGAGATAAAAATAGTATCAACCTTAAAAAGTTATTAATGAGTATTACAGAAGATAACCCATGTGACATGTACCTGGTGCCTAGTTCATACTCAGGTTTATCAAATGGCAACTATTTTTATTAGAATTATTATTATATTAATTTCCATAAATTTATGATTAAATAGAAGTTTCCAGTTGCCTTTTTTTTCTCTTAACTTTATTGAGATCCAGTTGCTTATTAAAACATGTGCCCTTTTGAAGATTGGAGGAGGCATGAGTACAGCAGGCCATGAAGAACACGACATCATTCACGTTCATTTTCTTCCCAAGCCACAGAGTGGGATCTCTCAACGACACCCATGAGATGCCTTCAGGCCTCAGGCCGGCTGTGCCTTCCTCACTTTTAAAGGGCTATATCTATGTCTCCTGAAGGTTTTGATGATCAATAGAGGGGTCAGTTAATAATAGAGTCATTCTTTTATAATCAATCTAAGTTTATAGGGACTGTAGTTTTCTGGTTCATCTTCACTCAGAGAAGTTCTTTTTGTCTTGGCTGCCCCTAATGATCCATGGCCTGGGGACAATGGAAACTTCCCAGGGCACTGTCGGTGGTCTTCACTTAATTCCTCTGTCTATTCTGCCTTGTTGAGAAACTATCCCTCAATCAGTGCCCTAGGCATAGCCACCTGCGTACTTAGAGTGGAACTCTGATCCTGAAATGCAAGGGACATCTGAATGAAGCTGCAGCTGCCTTGGGCAGGATCATGGCTCACTATGCACTTGGGGAAATAAAAATTAGCCAAGGAAGGTACAACCATGGAGGTTAGAGGCCATCTGTGGAAAGAAGGAAGGGGACCTACCTCACTGTCCTTTCTTAAAATACCTATGACATTAGGAAAAAAAATTAAAGTCTAATTCTAAGCACTGTTTATTTCTTAAGGGTGTTTACTAAAAGGAACAGAAATTATCTTTTAAAAGCATCTTTTCAGACACCCCATATTTTCCTTCCAGCATTTCTTCTTCAAATATAATGATTAAAGTTTACATATAACTCAGGTAAATTCAAAACTAGCAGATCTTTCCATCTGAAAATAGGGCAGACATATTTGAGTGATAAGCTTGGTATTCACATGCTAGAAATGAGCTTGTCAAGCAGCCTTTTGTATTTCTCTGCAGCATCCTCTGTGAACCTTTGCCCTTATTCAATTAAGTAGAGTAGTTGAATTGCTAAAATAACATTACTGCACTGGATTTGTTTGCTCTAGTAAGTTCTTACCTGAGTAAATTCAGATCTTACATTTCAAACTTTTCTATGGTCTCCAAACTTGCTCTCTTCTCACATGACTGAATATGATTACTTTTGGTGGGCTCTGGAGTTTGGTTGTCAAATCTTAGTGCAAGTACTGACTAGGTGTGTAACTTGAAGCAGGTCACCTCATCTTCTTAATACTACAGTTTTCTGTCTGCAAACTGAATATTAAGAATAAGGTTGTGAAGATTAATGCATGTCAATTGCTTAGTAAACTGCCCAGCATATATAATTCATGTTAGCTACTGCTGTTATTACAGTTATTATTTCAATGTTAAATGACAGTTTCCAAAGAGATCAATTTAAAGGACATAAGTGTATCATTTCAGAAGAAAAAACTTAAAAGGCATATAAACAAACATATGAAGAAATGCTCAAATTCACTAAAATTCAAGTAAATGCAAATTAAACACTGATAGCTAATTTTTACTATAGAGTTGGAAAAAACTATTAAAAATGATAATCTATTTGGGCAAAAGTAGAGTTAAAGAAGCAGGTACTCTCAGACTTAAGAGTGAGATTGTAAATTGGCATAAACTGGGAATGCAACCTAATACATACCAAGGTGTTTAAGTTTTTTCAAGGCAAGAGCTCAACCTGCTGCGCTATCCTGGCATCCCAGTTTTCACACTCTTGACCCTATTTTGGATGTGTCCCTTAAGAAGATAGTGAAGCTGTCAAAGGTTCTTACAGCCACTCCCCACTTAACGACCTACCTCTTTAATGACTGATCCAACTTTTAACTTATGACCAGTTCTCAAGCTTGGGGAATCCCTTTCTCAGTCTTTATCTTCTTCCTGCAGTTGGTTAGTATTCACTACACAAAGTGTTCTCAATCACACAAGACTACATATTTCTTTCATAAGTGTAGTGTTGCATGATAGCTATTGAAAAACACATGCTCTATGGTGCCATGACACATTGCAAGACATCCACCTTTAAGTTCCTTGCTTATTGATCAATTTGCATATTTAACCTGGTCATTAAGTGAGGAGTGCCTGTATTAAAGCATTATACAAGGGCTGTCCAGAAAAAAATTCAACCATTGTCAATATAATGAGAACAGTTACATGGCTGGATACTTTCCAGACAGTCTATGTATATAGTAATGATAACTGTGAAACTAATTTGTGAAAATTTCTGAATGGTAGAATCTACTAGTAGAATATTATGGAGTTAAAATTAATGTTCTCAAAGAACACGTAAGGTTAAGAAAAAGACACGACACCTCTGATATTAAAAAACTGAATAGAGTATATGATCCTACTTTGCTATTAACATATATATTATATACATGTATCAGTGATGTTTTTAAACATCTCCACATAGAAGGCCAATAGCCATCTTAAACTTGAGCTTTCTACATGGATATCCCAAGTTTTAGGTTCCCAGCTGCCAATCCCTAAATCTCTTCTTCTTCTAGTCTTCCTTACCTCCTAAGGTTAGGGGTGGGGGGTAGGGGGAATTCCATCCTTCCAGTTCAGGTCATATAGCTGGGATCTTTCTTGAACTTGTCTTTTTCTGTCATACCCATGGCCAATCACAGAGTAAATCCACTCATGTCACCTTCTAAGCTAGACTGGTCAGTTTCCACCAGCTCCAACTAATTTTTCTCTGGTTCAAACCTCTATCACATTCTGTTGGATCCCTACAGATGCTTCTCTCTCTCTTTTTTATTATTAAACTTATTGGGGTGACATTGGTTGGTAAAAATTACATAGATTCCAAGAGTACAATTCTAAAATACATCGTCTGTGTGTTGCATTGTGTGTTCACAATCCAGAGTCCATTTCTTCCATCACCATATATTAGATGCCCCGTCCTCACTCCCCCCAACTTTTCCATCCCCCTCCTCTCTTACCCTCAGGTAATCACTAAACTATTGACTGTGACCATGAGTTTTTTGTTTTTTTTTCTTACTTTCAGTTTTATATTCCACTTATAAGTGAAGTTATATGAGTTTTTCTGGCTTATTTTGCTTAACATAATGACCTCGAGGTCCATCCATGTTGGTGCAAATGGCAATATTTCATCTTTCTTATCACTAGTAATTGATTCAAAGTCAAGGTAAGTGAAAGTAAAAATAAATGAATGTGACTATATCAAATTAAAAAGCTTCTGCACAGCAAAAGAAAACTTCAACAAAACAAAGAGGCAACCAACCGAACTGGAGAAAATGTTTGCAAACAACGTCGCTGACAAGGGGCTAATATCTAAAATAAATAAAGAACTCAGACAACTCAACAACAGAAAAACAACAATCCAATTAAAAAATGGGCAGAGGACCAAACAGACATTTCTCCCATGAAGACATACAAATGGCCAACAGATATATGAAGAAATGCTCAACTTCACTAGCTATTAGGAAAATGCAAATCAAAACCAGAATGAGATACCACCTCACACCTGTTAGAATGGCTACAATCAACAAGACAAGGAATAACAAGTGCTGGAGAGGCTGTGGAGAAAAAGGAACCCTCATACACTGCTGGTGGGAATGTAAACTGGTACAACCACTATGGAAGATAGTATGGAGGTTTGTCAAAAAATTAAGAAAAGAATTACCATATGACCCAGCAATCCCTCTTCTGGGTACCTACCCCCCAAATTTGAAAACCTTAGTCCACAAAGATACGTGTACCCCAATGTTCATTGCAGCACTGCTCAAGGTGGTCAAGTTGTGGAAACAACCAAAGCGTCCTTTGATAGATGACTGGATAAATAAGTTGTGGCACATTTACAGAGGTCTCTTAACTGAAATCCTTGCATCAGCCCTTCCTCTCTTCTTGCTATTTTCTCAGAGTGAGCTTTTAAAATATGTCCAATACTGTTACTCTCTAAGCCTCCAAAATAAAAGACAGATCTATGTATTGGTTTGCCAAGGCCTTTGTGATCGGCATTTCTGCTTTCTCTCCCTGAATTAATTCTCTACCACTCTTTTCCTCAAACTATTGATTTCAGACACATTAGTCTGACATACTCACCAAACCCCTTACCTCCACCTGGAATGGCTGGTGCCTTACCCCAATATTTTTTCTCCCTACACTCCTAGACAGCTTTTTAAAATAGCACTTACCACCAAATGATTTATTTATACTTTCTTTGTTCACTCTCTCCCCCATAGAATGTAGGTCCTCTGAGAGAGGGTGACTTCTCTTTTTGTCCACTAATGGATCTCCATTACTTAGAACACTGCCTGGCTTATTTGTGAAATAAATAAACAAATGGACAAATAAATGATATATATTTAGATGAATAACATGCATTTTATTTTCTTATTTATACTCTGCTGGACTTAAATTTTCAAAAATCAGATTTTTAAAAATCTTTTTATCAGAAAAAGCTTACTATCAATGTTATTCTTTTTATGTTTAACTTGTTAATTGCTAAAATTAAAAGGCTACCTGAATACATGAAACTTCCAGTCTTTTCTATATTTTGTCTTGGATAGCTTACTATGAAGTCCAGATCAACTTGATAAAGAATGAAGTTCTTTGTCTCAATTCTCATTTCCCCTTTTTGATGGCATTGTTGAAAACATCATATTTTTTGCACTTTTAAAATATGAATCAGTATTCGATTGGGGAGATAGCTCCTTGCCCATCCTTTAAACTTATAACTACTACTACTAGCACTTCACTTATTTGGCTGTTTGAATGTACACATTTCTATCTTCTCACTCCATTTCTTCCCACACAGCAAGCTCTATTTTTGAGGTCAGTATATTCATGAACTCATGTTCTGGGACCATGGCTAAGTCGAGTGGCATCTACTGTCTTTTCATCTTCAGGATAGTCCTTGTTAGCACTCTCTGGGAGCTAAAGAAAGTCACCAGAGAGCACACAGCTGGGAAGTGGCAGAGAGCATAACCATCTGCCTCCAAAGCCCACACTCCTCACTCCTTATCACACTCTGTGGTTGCCTCCCAGCTGTACAATTTGTTTATTTCCGTATATACATTTCCTCCTTTTAAAAAAAGAATCAAAGAAGGTGATACTACCATTATTATTACTAAGGCTGGGCTTCTGCCTCCATATTGCTTAAGCCCAGGAGGTTGGGGAGGATGGCAGAGGCCAGAGGTGGGCTGTGGGAGAAAGCTGTCCTCTAAGCACCAACTATCATGGGTGGTGAGCTTGCAACAGACTCTGGGGTGCCCACTAGCAGCAGTGTTGGGGGCATTTTCTATAGGGTTATTCCACACTAAGCTTGACAAGATTAGTCTGCTCACCACTATACTAATAGATCTTTAGGAATAGATATTTAGAGCTTTTATTAGTCCTTTAGTGATTGTTTGAGAAGTAATTTTTTTTCTTTTGATTAAAAAGAAAAATTAAGCACTTTCTTATTCAATCTTCTTTGTGGAAAGAAAACCCCATTGGTTTTTAAGAAGAAAATAAGTAGGGTGGTAACTAAGAACTGTGAAGTAACACTTTAATTGTATCATCTTGTTTAATCATCACAAAATCCCCATGAAATAGATCTCATTATCGTTTTGTTTGTTTGTTTGTTTGGTTTTTAAATTTTTATAACTGATGAAGAAATTTGAGTGGAAGAAAATCAAGTAATTTATAAAGCAAGGTCCTAATGTAATTCTATTGGATGTTACAGCCTGTTTTGCTTCTACCACCCTATGTACTCATTCTACTTCTACATATGTAAATATTGAGATATATATACTAGGCCATGGTTCTAACACCCAGGGTCTTAAAAAAAAATGGCAAAATACATACACTAGTTTTAGAATTTTAGACTGCTGAGGAAAATGACAATATTTCCACCAAGAGAAATGCAGCCTGGTTACTGGGCTTCAGCGGAGGGCCGAGCATGGGCATGCTATTGATGTATCTATCTGTGATTTCCTTAGTGATTTGAAATATGTCTCTACATGTTTTCTTGTAACATTTAGATGTTGGTATTCCTCACAAAATTAACCTTAGCAAGCTGCTCTGATGTATCAACATCTGAGTAAGAAAGTTTAAATATTGGCTTGTCTGGGGATGATGTGGGGGTTAACAAAATGGCTTTCTGAGCTCCTTTTCTGATTTTGACTGATATAATTCTATTGCTAAATGTATCTAGAATAAGATCTTCTAAAGGTTGCTTGCACTTGGGAAGGATCAAATTCATCTCTGTTGGTATTTCAGGGGCTGTAGTTGTAAACTAGTTCCACCAGTGCCGGGAAACCGTGAGTCATCTCAGCTCTCATGCTATCTGACTTTGAAAGAAGGGCACATAGAAACCGTGTGATTTGTCACGTTAAGAACAGACTGATCTTGTTCTAATGCTCCTGCAGAACTCCAGATACCCTTATATGAGAAGAAGTTTTCAAAAATTAATAAAACAAGGTTCAGCCTTAAGGAATGTGACCAATACGTTTGAGATGAATGACTCAGAACACAAGAAGGGGGAGATACTTATAGTTTTAGCATTTAAACTGTTTTGAGTTACTTGAATTAAAAAAAAAAATATCATAACACATTGCTTTGCTATTTAAAACATATGAACATTTTTTTTTCCCATAGATTTAAAGGGACATCAACCATTGGAGAGAAAAAGATAAAAAAAAATTTAGTCCCTAAAGGATATCTTAGTTTTGTTATCTCATTAAAAAGGGCAAATACTTGATGCAATTATTTGCATACTGACCTTAATGCATGATCTTAATCCCATGATAATTTACAAAGATAATTTTCAAATGTCCACAAATCCCTGAGTGCTTTGTGCCACTCCCAGGTGTGTGTGTGTGTGTGTGTGTGTGTGAGACTAGATCTGCAGACCTGTGGAGACAAGTGTATGGTACAAGTGCATGCACAGATAATATCCAGCTCTTCAGCGATGTTAGATGTGCTGAATGTTGGAAATGGACAGTGTTCCGTGTTTGATGACCTTTGCCAAATTTCAAAGTGCAAACTGGCAAAGTGAGTTTTATCACTCACAGCAATAGTTTTGGAAATGGAAGAGATAACTATCTAATCATATCCCTTATTATATAGAAGCAAGAACTAAATCCCTTATTACATAGAGGTGTGGACTAAGGGTTTTCTTATATATCTATCTACTCTTTCATAACTGTACACTCAAGAGAGCGTATACCCTACCACAGTGGAGTCCAGAGTGTTCTCTATGATGTTCTCAGCACTTACCGCTTGGCACATAGTCTCTACTAAATAGCTGTTATATGACTCAATGGGTGAATAAATGAGCAAATGAATGAATTAATAAGCAAATAGATAAGTAAATTCTAGAATGAGTCTTGGAGAGATTGTGCAAGCACACACCAGGAAAGGAAACTCAGGTACATTTCTTAATTTTCTTTCAAATCTGTAGTCCCTTTGAGTTCTCATTTTAGATGAGTTAATCAACTTCTTATTATCTTTTAATCCTCATACCCTATTCCTGGAAACACCACCTTTTCTTAGTTGAATTAGGCCCTTTTCTTCCCCTGTTTTACCTCTTTCCCAAAGCTCTCCCGAGTAACTGGAAAAAAAGTGATTTCTTCCTC
>PVKE010027263.1:0-21730 GCA_004027555.1 Craseonycteris thonglongyai | reverse complement strand
GCATAGTTATTTCTATTTTACTTTTTGACAGATAGAGAGAGAGACAGAGACAGAGACAGTTAGAGAACCAAACTGTGGGAACTCCCCAGTTCAGCACGTGGGTCCTGCCTGGGCCGGAGCCGGGATTCGATCCTCGGTCCTCATGGCCTCAAAGCGAGCGCTCAACCCGCTGAGCCGTCCCGGCTTTCCCCAGCATTTTTTTTTAAACAATGGAGTACTCGCTTTGCAATCACAAGGCCCAGGGTTCAATTCCCAGCCCTGGCCTGTGCAAACCCATACGCTGAACTGCGGTGCAACTGGTAACCATCAGGATGGCTCAGTGGTGAAGGTTCTAGCCTCTCATGAGGGAGGCACCCCATTCAGTTCCTGACCAGCGTGGCCCCACATCCATGAAACCATGTCACAATAATGATGTACAACTATAGAGACTGCTCTATCTCTCTCTCTCTCTCACCTTCTCTCAAACAATAAAATAAATCTTAAAAAAAAAAAAAGAAACCAAGGACTTCTCTGAGGATGGATACAGGCCAAATTCTATTATACAATCCAAGGGACCCTTCCATTCTTTTGTAGTTCTAGTATTTTGTTGTATCAGATATATGGTAGATCTTATTTAGCAGGATATTACCTGATCTGGGAAATCCTTTTGTTCCTGGACAAAGTGCTTAATTTCATGAGATGTAGGCTGCACAAAACAAATGTTACTATTTTCATCAATGGATAGTGAAATGAGAAAAATAAGGACAATGATACATATTCATAAACATATACACACACACAATTATACACATATACCGGTACTCATATACACTAGAGAAATATATGTATGTAGATGTTATTTATAGTTGCCAACTTTTCTTTCTTGGGGAGGCGGCTTTTTTCCGAAAATTATATCTTTTCTAGTTGTTTTTTTTTTTTAATATTAAAATGTCTCCTTTTTGGGAAGCTGGGATGGCTCAGTGGGTTAAGCACTCACTTTGCAGCCCCTGGGACCAAGGATCAAATCCCGGCCCCGGCACGTGCGGACCCATATGCTGAACTGAGGAGTTCCCCCAGTTCAGTTCTCTCTCTGTATCTCTCTCTAAAAAAAAAAAAAAAAAAAAAATTTCCCTTTTTATGAATTGATGGTGACAGTAGTTGATAGTTATTTTTTTAAAATACTGACAACCCTATTTTAATCTGTAATATATATATATAGTGTTTTGTTTGTTTGTTTGTTTTTACTGGCCTATGAAACCCAAAATCTGCAAATGACAATTTTCTAATAAAAAAAAATCTTAGCTAGCTTCCATTCTTTTCAGGAAAAAGTTAACTCCTTACCCGGGCATTCAATGCCTCCTACATCTAGTCTTGACCTATCTCTCCAGCTTTCCTTATTGCATGAGGCCAGTCAGGGGGTCAGGCCCTGCTTGTCCACACTTACTTTGGCTAAGGTCATTGGGGGTACTTTCAGCCTCAGTCCTTCTGGCTCCTAGCTCCTGACCTTAACAGGGGTCATAAAAAGCCACAGCTCAGTGAAGGATGTGCAAGGAAAATCCTAGGAACACAAATTCACTGAGTCACTGAGCTGCAACCTTCCCCTGGGTCCACGGAACTATGCTTTGCTCACAGCTTGGTATTTCCCCTTCCCATGAGCCCTGAAGCGCTGCCTTCAATTCCAGCTCAGATAAGGCCCTAAAACACTTTCCTACACCTTACTGATTGCCTGTTCTCAGGGGCTACAACATGTCGCCTAGCATCAGGTTCCAAACTCTAAAGACCACCTGGGACCAAGGTGCAGCTATATGCTAACTAACACATCCCAGGGCCAGACTTGTATTCCAGAAAAATTGCTCAGACTGGACCATGGTTTCCTTTCCTTCCCTTCTCTCTCTGGCCTGTTAGTACCCAGCAGGCATTCTGACCAAGACTGAGGTTATATTACCTGTGTTCCCTCAATATATTTACTGCTTTCCACTCATGCACCTTTTCCTAGGACAGACTGTCTGCTCTGAATGCCTTCTCTCTCATTCCATGCCTCCCTAACCATCTCAAAGTCTAACTCAAATGTGCCTCCAAATACTTCATTATTCAACAAACATTTAGAGGGCTCTTGCTAGGCATGGGGACACAGGTGAATGATACAAGCCCTGCCCATTAGGAACCCAGTCTATCAGGAGTGAGAGCTGAGGGGAAATTTATCTTCCTTACATTTCATGAGTTAAGCGTCTGAAAGACAAGGTTGTACAACTTCATATAAACATTGTTTAGGCACAGTAGGGCTCTATTACCTAATGCAGGCCCTTGCAGAAGTCAGTTAATGTATTTTTTTTATTCATCAATGCGTTATATTGGTTCTTTTTTTAAATACTTTTTGTTTTTATAAAGATTTATTTTTATTGTTTTTTGACAGAGAGAGAGACAGAGAAGGGGGAGGGCCCAGAGCAGTCTCCATAGTTGACAGCATAAGTTTTCCATATGGTTTGACTCCACAGGTGGGCGCAGGGCTGCGCAGGGCAGGAACTGGGCCAGGTCCCTCCCACATAGTCCCTGGCAAGAACTGAACTGGAGGCACACCCCAGTTCAGCATATGGGTCCACATGGGCTGGGCCCGGGATTCGATCTTTGGGCTCTGGGGCTGCAAAGAGAGCACTTAACCTGCTGAGCCATCCCAGCTTCTTCATATTGGTTCTTTTGTAAAATTAGTCATTTTGTAATGCTGAATATTTATGGGAAGAAACATGATCATGTAGCAAAGAAACTTATAGGAATTTTTTAAATGAACAAATGTAATTTGGAGAGAATATTCACATTTTAAAACTTGATGTACATGAGTTATTTTTGAAAATATTGGAAGATTAAATGTTTTTGCATATCCCTAGTGCTTATATCACTTGGTTTAAGTATTTACTAAGTATTTATAAGTATCTATAAGTATTTACTAAGTAAATAAATGGAGAAAATATGGCTTTATTTAATATACCTTCAATTTACTTATTCAGCAAATAAGTTTCCATTATGTGTTAGGAATATCATAGAATTCTGAAAACTTAGGGCTTAAAGCAACAGACTACCAAAACCTAGTCCCATCATCTCAGGTAGATCAGGGGAATCTGTATCTGTGCACTTGATTTTGGAGAGTGGGGTGCTGTGTGCGTGGAAATCAGGCTCCTGTGCTCCTATGCTTTAGACACGTCAATATTCAGTTATTCATGAGAACACATCTGACTTCCCAATTCATTGACAACATCTACCCTTCCTAAGAGCGTTTCTTTCTTTTTTTTAAGATTTATTTTTTATTGTTTGAGAGAAGGTAAGAGAGAGGAAGAAGGAGGGAGGGCCCAGAGCAGTCTCCAAGGTTGTATATCATTAGTTGTGACACGGTTTCATCCCACACAGGTGGATGTGGGGCCATGCATGGTGGGAAACAAACTGGGGGCCTCCTGTATGAGAGGCAAGGACCTTCACCGCCATCCCAACAGTTACCAGTTACACCGCAGTTCAGAATGTGGGTTTGCATGGACCAGGGCTGCAAGGTCCCTGGACCTTGCTGTTACAAGGCAAGTGCTCAAACTGCTGAGCTATCCCAGCATCCCAAGAGCTTATTTTTTAAAACATTTTTTTCTATCCAATAACATTTATCGGAGGCCTACTACATGCCAGGTAGTTGACACAGGTACAATGGCAAGGATCCCCTCCTGGAGGAACTCATTTCAGGGAGCTACACCTGTAAGCACAATATTGCTGAAGAGTGGTGAGAGGTTTCAGAGAGTGACCTTCAGAATTCACAGGTGAATTTCAGAATCTAAAAGAAACAGACACAGATTTTCTTTGAGGTGGGGAGGATAAATGAACCCTTTGAAATAAAATTATCAACTTCTCCTCTAGGAATAGTCTGAGAAAGTGAAAACCTGTCCACGGGCCCAGGGCAGAACATTCCAGGCGGTGGGAGGGGTAAGCACTGCTGGTCTCACCCCTTCCTAGGGGAGCACTTTGAGAAGGGAGGTGGTTGGAAGTATCTTCACCAAATAGATAACATCCTGCTGGTAAAGAACATTCTAAACCCAAAGAGGGACAGTGTTCCTATTACCCACACATTTTAATTTATCCAAAGCCTGCTATTTCCCATTCAGAGTCCTTACCCAGAAATAACCCCACGTATTCAGTTCACGGGGAGAAAAGAAGACAGAGAAACCTGGAGAAAATGGAGACGTCAGGATAAGAGAGAATTCCCTGAATGTTCCACTCATCTCCCAGGAGGTTGCTCTTTTCTTGTCAGAACACAGAGGCCCTAACTATTTGAAAGTAAGTTAGCCTCCACTGCATTTGTTATATGTTGCATTCTACCCGGTGATTTAGGTTTCCTCTTCACAGTAATTCAGAAAAGAAGCCTCTTTCCATTAGAAGGAATAAAACAGTTTCAGCCTATAATAAACAACTGTTCCCCTCTGCTATTATGGTCTCCTAGGGTTAACTAATGAGTATTCTTTGGGAAGTATCCTTCCTCTCCAGACAAGACATTATGATGCTCAGTGGTAGACAAATGTGAGGCAGAATAAAAACCTGTCAGGTTCCCAGCAGCTTGAAAACAGGTGATTGATGAATTCTCCTAATAGATGGAGCACATCAACACAAGACAGCCTTGAAGTTCAAAAATCATGAATGCTAGCAAACTTGAGTTGTGGTTAAGTTCTTGCACTATCAAAGTTGATGTCTCTTGAAGAACCAGAGCTACAGGATGCATGGAAGAGAAGCTACGTTGAAAAAAAGTAAAATATCCCACAGCCTCTCTGACAGTGAAGACCACCTTGCCCTGCATTTACATCTCTGCTTTCTAGGTCATTATATAACTGGTTACTTGTGCACAGATGTCCCATTTGTATTACAGGACAAAAGATGCAACCCCATCTCAAGGTATTTATTTAACATAATACGATTCACCTCTACGCGTTAGTCCCTGAAAATTCACTTGTATTACCTTAAGCATGCGGATTTCTCGAAGGGCGATTTTCTTTATGACTGGGTCGTCTTCGGATTCCAGAAACCTCTTGATGGCCACAATCTGACCCGTGTCCCTGTTTCTGCATTTGAAAACAACTCCATAGGATCCTTTGCCAATTTTCCCAATTTTGTCATACTTCTCCATCTTCTTAAAATGGATCTTCACATCGTTTGTAAATGGCACTTATAAAATATTGGCATGAAGCAATCGCACTAGCGCCGCACTCGATGATGGGTCTTTGTCAAGGACCTAGAACTGAACAGTGACACTTGTGAAAGAATTAGGAATTGACCCCACGTCTTATAGCCTCGCCCCTCAGCGATGGCAGCGCGACCTAGGTTGACAGCCCGGCGTCAGCTGCCTTCGGTAACCCAAGGTTACATACCCTGCAAGTTAAAATGTAACCCGTCATCCGAAACCGGACCGAGTTGTAAGATAACCTATCCTTTTAATGTTATAGTTCATCCGATCTAAGACATATGAGCTGGCTGGAAGACTGCGAAGTCTAGGGGATTCCCCGGTTCTAATTTCGGGTCTGATTTCCAGCAGCAAGAAGACACCGCTGGGCTCCCCGCGGGGGTGGCGGCGAGAACACGGGGGAGCCTGGACCCAGCCCCGAGAGGCACCCGCCCCGCGCGCCCCGACGCCGGGCGCCTCCACCGGCCGCCCGGGCGCGCGGGGCAGGGGCTCAGCGGGGAGCGGGCCGCGCACACCCGGCCGTGGCGCCCGGCCCGCGCCTCCTTCCCCGCCCGGGACTCACGGCGCCGCGGCGGCCGGGGCTGGCTTTGGCCCCCGCCTCGCGGTCTCCTGCAGCCCGCGGGTACGCGATCCCTATGGGAACCGTCTCCCGCCCCGGGCTGACCTGGGCAGGGCGGCCGCGCCCCGGCTTCCCTCTTGGATCTGGCCACGGTCCTGGCTGCGGGAAGGCTCGGTGGGTAGCGCTCGGGCCCGGTTCTGACAGTGGGCCTGGAACCTGCAAGTCCGTCTGCCGGGAGAGGAGGCCTGCAAGACTGCAAAGCGCTAGCAGGTGCAAGAAAAGAGCGTAGCCGAGCCTGCTGGCGAGACGCCCGCGCTAGGAGGCCCCCCTCACTCTCCAAGCAGCCAGTACTGGACAGGCGTAGCTGGTCCCACACCGGTAGCAGCTGTCATTTCTCCCCTGTATTCTCTGCTCGACTGTAAACGCCCGGGGGGCAGCTTCCGTGTCTGTCCTGATCAGTGAGTGAATGAACGAACGAATGAATGAATGAATGAATGAATGAATGAGAGAAACAGGCAGAGAAAGGCAAAGAGGAAGGTATGATTGAAACTGGTTTAAGTCAGTACTTTCTTCCACTGGCTTGGAGGGTGAGGGTGTGCCAATAACTTCTGCTACAAACAGGCCTGATGTGGGAGACGGAGGTAGGAGTAAAGCCTGCCTTGTTTTAGGTTCCTTAGTCCCTTCCATCTCTCAACTGGCTCCTACTCATCTCAGGTCTGAGCACAATGGTGGGAAGTTAACAGACCTGGGGAAATGGGTCAGACAGCCTCACTACTTTATCATCTATCCCATTCCATCTTCCCAGCACGGAGGTGGCTGTTTGCCCTGGACGCAATACCTGAGGAGAGAAAATTAACATACTGTCTATGAAACATCGACCAGTCCCATGCCACTGAATGAAAATCTGGATAGGGTTCAGGTGGGAGCTGCAGCTAGGAGGTGATTGGTGGCTTCCTGGAAAACAGAATAGCACATGAACAAATCAGGTTTGCTCCACTGTAAACGCCTGAAGGGCAGCTTCAGTGCCTGGAGGTGGATTGGAGGTCCTTTGTGAACCTCCCAGGAATTGTTTGCAAATGGCAACTACTTGATGTGTTTTCTCTCTTTATAGTTTTGCTTTCCCCAGGACGTCATAAAATAATTATACATTATGTAGCTTTTTAAACTAAGCTTCTTTCACTTAACATAATGCATTTGAGATTCATCCATCTTATTGCATTTATCAGTAGTTTATTCCTTTTTATTACCGAGTAGTATTTTATCGTAGGGATATACCATAGCTTGTTTATCCATTCCAAGTTGAAGAACATTTGAGCTGTTTCCAGTTTGGGAGATTATGAAACAATCCACGGTAAACATTTGTGCATGGTCATTAATGTGAACATATGTTTTCATCTCTCTTGAGAAAATAATACTTAGGAGGAGTCCTGCTGGGTCACATAATAAGTATCTATTATTGTAAGTAACTACCAAAATGTTTTCCAAAGAGACTGCTATTTTACATTTCTACCAGCAATATTCCAATCACTCTGCCTCTTTATCACACAGTTCTTTTCATTGCAACCATTCTAATTGGTGGTTAATGGTCGCTTGTGGCTTTTATTTGCATTTCTCTAATGACTAACATTGAACAGAATATGGTGTATGTTGGTGAATGTTTCTTATTGTCAAATAAAAAGAATTATTTTGAAATGAAGTGGTAAAGTCAACATGAATTTCTCTAGAGCTACCTTGTCTGAAGGTCACACCAGGTAAAGTTAGTCTGGAAAATTAACTTTATGGTTCAGTACCCAAGAAGCCTGGGTCTGTGCCAAGCCCAGTGGTAGTTAAAGTAGGGAGCAAGTGCTCCAGTTATTTACACCTCAGTATGCAGTGAACCAGAAAACTAGCGTGTCTTGCAGCTGCACCAGTTGTTTTGTTTGGAGGAAGTTGGATTAAATATGAGAGAACAACTTTGAAAGAGAGACAAACAGTTAATGTCACCATTTAGCACCAAACAGAGAAGATACTGTGGCCTCATACTGTAGTGGGCAGGACTGAAATTGGTTTTAACATTAAAGAATTACAACTCCCGTGAGGTATAGTTCTTGGGAAGTTGAGGAATGGTCTGATAAATGTGCTTTTCTTCTCAAGAAAGTGCAAAGAACAGTGAAACAATGTTATCCTTTTCCATTTGTAGTGACCTTTAATTTTCAGCTCTGTACAATCAGAGAGAATACTTCAGTGTCCCTGGATAACACAAACATTACTGTGGTATTTGAATCACTTAAGGAAGCAATAAACATTCAGCAGAGTAACTCATGGTAAGAGACAGAGCCTGGAATTTGGAGTTAGAACATCAAGATTTCCACTTTCTTTCTGGTGTTTGATCTTGTGCAAGATAATTACTATTAACAAAGAAACAAAAACTCATGGACACAGTCAATAATTTAGTGGTTACCTGAGGGGAAGGGGGTGGGGGGGAGAGCTGGTGGGGGAGAAGGGAGGGGAGCAGCAAATATATGGAGATGGAAAGAGAGCTGATTCTGGGTGATGAGCACATAATGCAATGCACAGACAATGTGATGTAGAATTGTACACCCGGAAACTATGTAATTGATATCAATCAATGTCACCCCAATAAATTTAACAATTAAAAAAAAAGGATAATTACTATTACCTAAACAACAACAAAAGTAAATATTTACTGTTTACTTCATGGCAGGCTTTATGTTAAGCATATTTTATATATGAGCTTCACAACCATCTTAGGAGAGAGGCATCAATATTAACCCGAGGTTTCAGATGAGGAAAGTGAGTTTTTCAATATGGATAAGGAACTTATCTAAGGACACAAAGTTGGTAAGTTGTGAAGTGGGGACTGGAATGCAGGCAGTCTGACTCTAGAACCTTAGCTAATACTATGAGGGCAGGATGATCAATTTTGCCTCCACTGTAATTTTTTGTTACATTAGCCATATCTGGATATAATGAGTTCTGTGTAGTCACATGGTATCTCCCCTCCACCATTCTTGACCTTGCACACACAGATGCTTACATTTTTCACCCAGCGCACATCAAAATGGAAGAGTGTTCAGACCAAAACATATTCAACATGACCTTCCCAGCTGAGGCCTGAATTTTGAATTTTTTTTGCTGAAGTGATATTTTATGGTGGTATTCCACAGACTGCCTTTTGTTCTCTCAGTAGGCTGACTAGATGTACCATTTTAAAATGAGAGAGAAAACAACGGTACTGTCCCATTTCAAGTGGTACGTGTGGTCAGCCTAGTGTCACTGGGTTAAATGAAAGGTGTTAGTAGGCTGGCCAGACGTACCATTTGAAACAGGACAGTGCCATTGTTTTCTCTCTCATTTTAAATGGTATGTATGGCCAACCTATCTTGGGGTCATAATGATGGACCCAAGTTTCATCACCTGTAATGATCTGTAAGAAGTCCTCACCTTCTTTTTCAAAACGTTCCAGGAGTTCCCAAGAAATGTGAACTCTTTCAGCTTTTATTTCATCAGACAGCATGCATGATACCCATCTGGCACAAATTTTGTGGAATCTAAGAACACTCATAATGTATCCCACTCTCTTTTTAGAAATTCCTAATTTAATAGCAATCTCTTTTTGTTTGATGTGACAATTTCCATGGATCAGTTCTTCAAAACAATCGGGTTTTTTTGTGGGTTTTTTTTAAAGATTTTATTGTTTGAGACAAGGTGAGAGAGAGAGAAGGAGAGGGGGCCCACATGAGATGGGAACCAAGCCAAGGGCCTCCTGCATGGGAGGCGAGAACCTTCACGGCCATCCTGGCAGTTACCAGTTGCACCACACTTCAGCATATGGGTCTGCATGGGCTGGGGCCAGAATTTGATTCCCAGACCTTTTGGTTGCAAGGCAAGTGCTCAACCTGCTGAACTATCCCAGCATCACTCAAAGTGATCTGAATGAAGCTGATCACTTGCAGTCATAGGCCTTCTACTTCGTGGTTTGTTACTCAAAGCTGCTTGCCCCACTTCTCCATCTTTGAACCGCTTTACCCAGCATCTTATTGTACTCACATCAATACACTGATCACCATTAACAGCTTGCATTTGTCTATGAATTTCAATTGGAGGAACTTTTCCTGCCGTTAAGAATTCAATAACAGGGAAAGCCGGGATGGCTCAGTGGGTTAAGCGCTCACTTTGCAGCCCTGGAGACCGAGGATCGAATCCTGGCCCCGGCCCATGTGGACCCATATACTGAACTGGGGAGTGCCCCCAGTTCAGTTCTCATCGGGGTGAGACCCCGGCCCAGTTCCTGCCCTGTGCAGCCCCGCACCCACCTGTGGAATGAAACTATGTGGAAAAACAAATAATGTGCAACTATGGAGACTGTTCTGGGCCCTCCCCCTTCTCTCTGTCTCTGTCTCTGTATCTCTCTCTCTGTCAAAAACAATAAAAATAAATCCTTAAGGAATTCAATAACAGAACCCTATTTAAACCTAACGTCTGAGCACTCTTCCATTTTGATGTGTACTGGGTGAAAAATGTAAGCATCTTTGTGTGAAAGATCAAGAATGATGGAGGGAAGATACCATGTGACCACACAGAACCTGTTATATCCAAATATATCTAATATAATACAAAAATATTACAGTGGAGGCAAAATTTATCAGCCAGCTCTCATAACTAATGTAGAGGGGTGGTTCTCAGGATTTGTGTGTTCATGTATAGGACATTGAGAGTTGCACAACATTCATAATGCACAATGTAGAATCCTCATTCTTTTTTTTAAGCTGCTGGGAAAATGAGTCTTATCATTATGCTTCCTTGTGATAGTAGCTCAGTATCTTCATGTCTACAGCCTCCACACTCCAGAGAACAAACCTTCATGATATTGGGCAAAACAGTGATCTCCTCGTCTGAGTGCTGAAGCCAGGGCAACGTTAAAGCTTTTTTTTCCAATTATGTTTCCTGTAAGGAAAAGGTAGTTGAGTCACTGTGACTTTAAAATGACACTATGAAGCCACTTAAGGAAATACTTGAATTTACTTTCTCTGCTTTAAATGGATTTGGAAAGAAAATATCTTTTGTTTCCAGGGCACATACAGATCATAGTTAATAACTACCATTTAGGGGCACTTATGTTTCAGGCTCTGTAATCACATCATCGCTAATCTTTGTAGCCATCCTGCATGGTTGGATTATTAACTGGGTGAAATTATTAAGTGCCCCATTTTGTGAAAGAAGAAGCTGAGACTCTGAGAGGTGGCCATTGTAGACAAGGCCACCCAGCAATCCAGGGCTGAAGATTGGTTTCAAACCTGATGGCATCTGCTTCCACGCCCAAGCACTGGCCGTGATGAATGGGGTTATGACAGCAGAGAACAACTTCAGAAAGGTCCTCCATCCAATGCCCAAGAGAGCTGACAATGGGGCAGAACTGCTGGTCCGTCCAACCCTGACACCAAGCAACCTAAAGAGAAGCCAGGTGTCAGCCACGTTCTCCCTGACCATTCACTGCTGTTACAAAACCAGGCCTGTAAATAACTTTCCCCCTTACCTGGAGATAGTAAAGCTTGGGGAATCAATGTAAATATCGGAAAATTAGTTTAAATAAAATAAGGACTTATCGCCCTTAACTTATATGTGGGCCTAGCCAACATAAAGTGTTTTCATACTTAATTGACATCACCTTAGTTATTTTGTGTGTATTTGTCCTTTTAAATACTAATTTCATTTTATATATGGCAAGCCATTCTTTTTATTGTTAAATTTAATGGGGTGACATTGATTGGTAACAATTAGATAGTTTCCAGATCACATCACCCATGCATCGCATTATGTGCCCACCACCCAGAATCAGCTTCCCTTCCATCACCATAAATCCGGTGCCCACTCCCACCTCCCCCCACAACTCTCCCTCCGCCCTCCTCCCCCCTCTCCAGGTAACCACCAAACCATTGAGTGTGTCCATAATGCTGGTGCCCTCTCCCACCTCCCCTCCCTCTCGCCCTCCCTCCTCCTCCCCTTCCCTCAGGCAATCACCAAGTTATTGAGTGTGTCCATAGGTCTCTGTGTCTTTGTTTCTTTCAGTTTTATATTCTACCTATAAGTGAGGTCCTATGTTTCCGGATTCTTTCAGTCTGACTTATTTCCCTTAATAAGATGGTCTCTAGGTCCATCCATGTTGCCAGAAATGACTGTATTTCATCATTTCTTATCGCTGAGTAGTATTCCATTGTGTAAATGTACCACATCTTCTTTATCCAGTCATCTATCGAAGGGCATTTTGGTTGTTTCCATGTTTTGGCCTGGACCAGATGGCTTTACCAATGAATTCTACCAGTCATTCAAAGAGGAACTAATGCCCACCCTCCTCAAACTACTCCAGAAAATTCAAGAGGAGGCAGTACTACCCAACTCTTTCTATGAAGCTAATATCTCCCTAATACCATAACCTGGGAAAGACAATACCAAAAAAGAAAACTATAGGCCAATCTCACTGATGAACACTGCTGCAAAAATCTTAAATAAAATTTTAGCTAACAGATTACAACAATGCATTAAAAAGATTATTCACCAGGACCAAGTGGGATTCATCCCAGGGGCACAAGGATGGTTCAACATATGCAAATCAATCAATGTAATCCAGCACATAAACCAAACAAAGGATTAAAACCACATGATTATCTCAATTGATGCAGAAAAAGCATTCGACAGGATACAACACCCATTTATGATAAAAACACTGAATAAAATGGGAATTGAAGGAAAGTATCTCAACATAATAAAGGCTATATATGACAAACCCTCAGCAAGCCATTTTTTTAAAGCATCTCTTCTTCTAAAAATTTTGCTTTGTCAGTCTTCCTTTTTTTGCATTTTCAGATTTTAAAACAATACTTTCACCAATGAAACCAAATACCCTGAGAGCTCAGCAATATTATCACTAACCCCTGGGAGGGTTTATGTGGCTTGCCCCATGCTACCAGAGGGTGAGTCAATGTATATGACGATCTACTCCCGGAAGTAAGTCTCAGAACCTCAAGGTGTACGTCTCTTTGCTACTTTGGACTGTTGATTACTAAGCACACTTACTCATAAGGCGATCGAAATACATTTCTGTGTTTTATGATTTTTTGAATCATGATATTCTAGGGCGAAGGTAAATTTATGGGACTGAATACATAGGAAAGACAGTCATAGCTTACTGAACTTCAGCTTAAAGCTGTGACAGCGCTGATTGAAGAGACTGTTACTGAGCGCTGACACACATCAGACACCACACTGGACACCGCAGACTAGGAAGTGACTTTCCCACGACGAGGCACGTGTCACTGTGCAGAGACAGTTCTGCCTCCTCCCCCAGAGGCTCTCCTCCAGGAGACTAGAGGGGAGCTCTCAGAAGGCTGGAGTTCACGTTGTGTTTTTTGCTTTTCAAAACACTTCACAAGGGCCTGGGAAGGAGAGAGGGCACACTTGGCGTTTGAGGAGATAGATACAGGAAATTTAAATGACTTGTGTAGAGTCAAAAAGCAAATCTGTTTGAGGTAACAAACCGGCGTAAAACCTGGGTCTTAGTTCTGAGTTGTGTAGTCTTCATACCGGCTGTACCATACGATGGCTTCATATTAGACAGCTCTAATTATGTGGTTAAAGAAATATAAACCCAGTAGCAAAATAGAAATATTCATGTGTGTGACAAGGAGAGGAAGGAGGGGAGAAGAGGACAGGAAGCATTACTTATTTGCATTCAAAAAGTATTCTGCATTTTAGTGAGATTTTCTTTTCATAGATTGTTTTAGAAATGCATTCATTTCTTGAATGGGGTTAAAAAAGGTCCTCTCAACTTTCCCTTCCCTTAAAGAAACTTTGTGATGCTTATTCATTACATCTAAATAATGCTTTGTACAAACAGAAACCTCTGGCACCCTAGATACATTTCCCACGTCAACCACTAAATTTTATTTTTTTAATATATATTTTATTTATTTATTTATTTTTGACAGAGAGAGAGAGAGAGAGAGAGAGAGAGAGAGAGAGATACAGAGACAGAGAGAGAACTGAACTGGGGGAGCTCTCAGTTCAGCATATGGTTCCGCACGGGCCGGGGCTGGGGCCGGGATTCGATCCTCGGTCCCTGGCGCTGCAAACTGAGCGCTTAACCCACTGAGCCATCCCGGCTTCCCCAACCACTAAATTTTTAAGCATCTATTGATCCAAAGGAAGATCTAATAGTTTCATAAGATCATCTTTATGCTGCATGCATACCAAGGAATGAATGCAGATCATAGTTACAACCACACACAGAAATCCTATTATTGTAAATAGCTTTCACAAGAACAACTCATTGCCAAATACTAGTAGTAAGATGTTACTGTGATGCATCTCAAGCCAACCCACATGTAGGTCCTTGTAAAAAATATTCATTTGGTGGGGGTTAAGCGCTCGCTTTGCAGCCCTGGAGACCGGGGATCGAATCCCAGCTCCAGCCCATGTGGACCCATATGCTGAACTGGGGTGTGTCCCCAGTTCAGTTCTTGCTGGGGCCTATGTGGGAGCCCCCGGCCCAGTTCCTGCCCTGTGCAGCCCCACGCCCACCTGTGGAGTGAAACTATATGAAAAGCTAATGCTGTCAACTATGAAGACTGCTCTGGGCCCTCCCCCTTCTCTCTGTCTCTCTCTATCTGTCTGTCTGTCTATCAAAAACCAATAAAAATAAATCTTAAAAAAAAAAAATTCATTTAGGGGAAGCCAGGATGGCTCAGCGGGTTGGGCGTTCACTTGCAGCCCCAGGGTCTGGGGATCGACCCTGGCCTGTGTGGACCCATATGCTGAACTGGGGTGTGCCCCCAGTTCAGTTCTCACCAGGGCCAGGTTCCCATGTAGAAGGCCCCCAGTTCATACTCCAGCCTGATTCCTGCCCTGCGCAGACCTGTGCCCACCTGTGGAATGAAACTATATTGAGAACTAATGACAGACAACTGTGGAGACTGCTCTGGGCCTTCCCCCTTCTCTCTCTCTCTCTGTCAAAAACAATAAAAATAAACTTAAAATTTTTTTCATTTAACATCTTCCCCCAAGCAATCAGAAATCCTTCACTTTACGCAGCAAAATATTTACGAGTACAAGCAAATACAAAGGGTCATATTATATTACTTTATTTGCATTTTGGAGAGTTATATATGGAAAGGCCAACAATGTAAAAAAATCTTTCTTCAAGTTTTCTATAGTCTGGTTCCATCATTTCTATATTAATATCAACTAGAGGCAATTTGATAAAGGAGATATGTGTAAATCTAACACACACACACCACACTTCAAGTTGAGAAGACAAGATTTAGCTTTTAATGTAACGTGAGTCATATTATGCACAATAAATATGGAGTGTTCAGATGACACTGGCAAAGTACTTAGAGGAACAAAAGGGTAAAGCTGGGATTACTAGAACCTGGGGGCTCAGAGGAGGCCTGCAGTGCTGGTGCTCTGACCTCGAGGAGGAGCTGCCTGGCCACTGCGGAAGATGTGTAATAAGGCTGGTTCTGGAAGGGCTGAAAGAAGCTGGAGCTAGGGAGGACTTCCAGTTAATAGGAAGACACAGGAAGTTTGTTCTTCTACTACCCATTCTCCTCCTAATGTCTCCAGTTGGTCCAACCTCACTGAAATGAACTCTTGCTCAATAGTATTACGTTGCGTGGATAATTTTGTTAATCCATTCACCAGTTGGATATTGGTGTTACTTTTACTTTCTGACTATTATGAATAATGCTTGGACATGTTTTCTTCTGGGCATGTACCTAGGAGTGGAATTGCTGGGTCATAGGTTAAATCTATGCTTAAAAATTCTAAGAAACTGCTACCCTGTCTCCCAAAGTGTTGTATTATTTTACATCCCACTAGCAACGTGCAAGCACCCATTTCTTTGCAATCTCACCAATATTTCTTTTCCATTTTAGTCATTTTGGTGGGTGTGTAAAAGTATTGCACTGTTAAATTTGCATTTCTATGATAACCAAGAAACTTGAAATTACATTTAACTAATTGGATGTTACCTTTTAGAAAAAGTTTTTTTTTATTTTATTGTTTTTGACAGAAACAGAGACAGAGAGAAGGGAGAGGGCCCAAAGCAGTCTCCATAATTGTTGTACATCATCAGTTTTCAACATGGTTTTGTTTCACACAGGTGGGCAGGGGGAGCACAGGAGGCACACCCCCTTGAGCCAGGGCAGAACCAGGGGGCGAGAACCAAACTGGAGGTCCTCTGCATGGGAAGCACACCCCAGTTCAGCACATGGGTCTGCATGGGCTGGGGCCAGGATTCGATCTCCGGGGCTGCAAAGCCAGTGCTTAACCCGCTGAGCCATCCCAGCTTCCTCTGGCTGTTACCTTTTGTTCAAAATCTTTTGGTCATTTTTCTGTTGGGCTGTTTGCCTCTTTCTTATTAAGTTCTCTATAACTCCTGGGTCTTTTGTGGATATCTGTAATGCAAGCCTTTTTCATTCTGCGGCTTGCCTTCTCATTCTTGTAAAGGTGTCTTTAGGAGAACAGAGCATATTAATTTTAAGCAAGTCCATTTTACCAACTTTTTCTTTTATAGTCAAAGGCTTAAAATTCTATTTTTGCTTACCCCAAGTTTATGAAGATACTCTTTTCTTTGGAAAGCTTTATATGAATAGTTTTTTATATTTTAGACTTACAATCTATTTGGCATTTATTTGTAGTCAAGGTTAATTTGATTTTCCATTATTTTCAATAAAATTTATTGAAAAGGCAACCTTTTTCTTTACACTTGATTGCAGTGTAACTGTTATACATAGGTGATTAAATGTGGGTCTGTTTCTGGACTCTTTAATTGTACTTGTCTTTGTGCCAATGTCACACTATCTTCACTGCTCTAACAGCTTTATCAAAACTCTTGTAGCCTAAGACTCCCAGATTTGTTTTTCTTATTCAAGATTGCCTTGACTATTGCTGGCTTTCTGCATTTTATGTAATTTTAGAATCAACTTATCAATTTCTATAAAATATCTGCTGGTATCACACTGAATCTTTAAATCAACTGATATCTTTACAATATCAAATCTTTGAACTCATTAATATGGCATAATCTGTCATTCATTAGGTGTTCTTTAATTTGTTTCAGTGATGTTCTGTAGTTTTAATTATCTAGAGATCTTGTTTCTCATTTTATTTCTTCTTAGGTCTTTGATGGTTTTCTATATTGTAAATGGTATCCTTTTAAAATTTCATTTTCTGCTTATTGCAGGTAGATGTATATATAAAACTGTTTTTTTTATGTTTAGAGTGCATTCAGTTGCTTTTACAAATTTGCTAATAATTTGTAAAAGTTTATTTGCAAATAATGGCACTTTTATTCTTTTTCAAGTCTTTAATCTTTTAATCTTTTCATTTTTTTCTTAGTTTTCTTGATTTATTGAACTAAGACCTCCAGTACAATGAATAACAAGTGGTGAGATTGAGAATATTTGACTCATTTCTGATGCCAATATACTAGATTTTAAACAAATGTTTCTCACTCTTCTAAGTAAGATCCATTAGAAACAGTTTAAAATTCTCAGTAAAACCTAAAATGACCTCTTCCACTAGGCTCAGTATGGAGTTTCTTGGAAGTTGACAAAAAGATATGAGCTACTTCTTTAATGAAAAAGCATACAAAGCACTTGAAAAAAGCAGAATTTAAAAAGCCCTATGATAAGTCTACCAATGCGTAGCATACTGGAAGGAAAAACTAAAGAATGAAAACAAACTCTTTATGCCCTTCATGAACTATGTGGTGAAAACTAAAGGAGTCAGCTTTTTTTTTTTTCTTTACCATGAGCAAAAAACTTTAAAGCACATCTCATTTAACACCCAGGAGGCCTAGACATCTTGAGTGAATTGTTTAAGGTAAGCAGAAGTGATAAGAGGTTTGGCTGGTAAGTGGCAATTAGGTATTGCATTGAAATGTATGATCTGTATGTGCTGTAGAAATGCTGAAAAACAGAACAGTCTGGGTTAAGCAGTTGTCATGTAAAAGTTATGGCTTGAACTCTATTTGAGTGAAATCAAGGATTTAAATTTTTGGTGAAAAATCAGGATTTTAGGCTGAGAGAGCCATTATGAATTCAGCAATGAAGGTGAAGTGATCATGGCCTCTGTGTACCAAACCAGGGTGTGTGGTGGGGTGATTAGTGTGGTAGTGGCAGACGAGGTTGGATAGGAGGCTTAGCTAAAAAAAACATGGTTTGATGAAAATGCTTTCTCACAAGAACTTCTGGGTTACTTAACCAATTTCCCCCATCCAATTACTTTGTCTCCTTCCACATTATGCAAATATTAGTTATGATCAATTAATATTTATTGCCTACTACTCTCTGTAAGGTACAGTATAAGAAGCTGGACTTGTTTATATAAGTTTGTGCATGCTGCTTGTCATGTAGCAAACATGCTTTTGCTTAAAGTTAAAATTTTCTTTTAAAAAATTCAAATTTAGACATGTACATAAATAACCAAATAGTCCTATAAGAATTGTCACACACACACACAATATATATATATATATATATATATGACCTTCCATTGTTCTCCTCCAAAAACACAATTTTTTCTTCTTTTAGCAGATAATTTTTTTCTTTGCCACTAAATAAGCTACTTCTTCATTTCCAACTGTGGAAGATAATGGTTTAGGTCATTTTTCTACCTCACCTCCAAAACACCATGTCTCCTCCCAATATAATTATGCTGCAGTTTTGATTAGATTAATATTTAGTTAACATTATTACATCATTCAACCACTGTTCATAGGTTACTGTTTCTTTTCTAATACATTTTCCTTTCTTGGAGTTAATAACTGTCAGTTTTTTGTTTGATTTCAATCTTAGGTAAGTTTTTGCTTAGAAACAATATAATCACTGATTGAGGAACATTCCCTCCTCCTACCTCTGGTTCAACCAGAGGCAGTGAATTGTTCAATATAAACTCAGATTTACCTCATACTTTTTCAGCTTTCTGCTTTAGGGCCTTCTCTGACACTTAAGGATTCTTCTTGATCCAAGTGCAAAGTACAACTTGGTACTTCAGGAGATAATGCCCCTGGCAGCATCTCAGCCTGTGAGAACTGAAAGTCTGTAGATAAATGCTCCACTACTTGTCTTTCAAGAGACAACTGTTGGAACTATCCCACAGCTTCTTAACCTTGGAATCAAGCTGCCATTGTCCACACAGCAATGACCTCGATAAGGCATCCTTATACTGACCTTTCCCCCTTCTCCATCTCAATATCACAAGTCCCTGACTCCTATTTTCTGGGTCTCTAAAGTAAATAATCTTACCCATGTTCTTTTCTCAGGCTGTTTTAGGAACCTCTAACTCTACTAGTTGACTAACTTTTACGACACTCCTACCCATCAGTTGCTTATTAATATTTCTGAAAGTATCCCCAGAAGTGTTGGATATCCTTCGATATATTTCCTATGTCTGGTGTAGTGTTCTCTTTGGATATCCCATCACCATCATCTGGGGACTTCCTTCATCTATCTCCTGTATTGAACCCCATTTTCTGTATCTTGCCTTCACTTTGCTTGGCTTATGCCCTTATTTTTGTGAAGCACATCCTCTAGTAGGTTCTTAAGAAAGACTCTATGGGAGGTAAAGCTTTGAGACCTTGTACAACTGTTTTCATTCTACTTTTAGATTTGATTTATCATTTTATTTGGATTCAGAATTTTAGGATTGAAGTTTCTTTAATTTTGAAGGCACTGCTTTTGTTGAAATTTGAAGCTACGGTATTCTGATTTTTATTCCTTGGTATTTGACCTGCACCTTTTCTCTGGAAACATGGAAACATAGCAGATCTCTTTGATGCCAGTGTCCCTGAAATTATATAATGATGTGTTTTGGTATATGTATTATTATTATTTTTGCTTTTAAAAGATTTATTAAAAATATAGTTAAGATACACTATTATATTAGTTTCAGGGGTACAACATAGTTATTCAACATTTACATACCTAAAAAATTATCACAATCAGCCTAGCAACCATCTGACAGCACACTACACTCCCACAATATTATTGACTATATTCCCTATGCTGTATATTACATCCCTGACTTATTACCAGGAAAATTGGACCTCTTAGTCCTCTTCACCTTCCCACCCCCTTTTAAAACTTTTGGACTACAGTTGACATTCAATATTACTTTCTATTAATTTCAGGTATACAGCATAGTGGTTAGCTATTTATGTAATTGAATAAGGATTCCCCTGACTAGTCTAGTACCCACCTGGCACTATACATAGTTATTATCGTATCATCGACTATACGAGGTCTGTCTGGAAACAATCCAACCATAAATGCCTCTATTTCTCATATTACTTGGCTGGATACTTTCCAGACAGCCCTCGTATTCCCTATGCTTTACATTATATTTCCATGACTATTTTGTAACTGCCAATTTGTACTTCATACTCCCTTCACCTTTTTCACCTTGCTCCCCAACCCCTTTCCATCTATCACTCCAATAAATCTAGTAGCCATCTGATACCATAGTTATTACAATTTATTGACTACATTGCTTATGCTATACACTGTATCCCATACCTACTTTATAACAATTGATTTGTACGTTTTTTTATTTTAACTTATTAAATTTAATGGGGTAACATTGGTTGGTAAAAATTACATACCGTAGGTTCCAGGTGTACAATTCTATATTACATCACCTATGTATTGCAATATGTGCTCACCACCCAGAGTCAGTTCTCTTTCTATCACCATATATTTGATGCCCCCTCCTACCTCCCCCAACCTCCTACCCCTCAGGTAACCACTAAACTATTGACTGTGTCCATGAGTTTTTGTTTCTTTCTTACTTTCAGCTTTATATTCCATGTATAAGTGAAGTCATATAGTTCTTGATTTTTCCATCTGACTCGTTTTGTATAACATGATCTCAAGGTCCATCCACGTTATCACAAATGGCAGGATTTCATCTTATTGAGTAGTACTCCATTGTATAAATGTACAACTTCCTTGTCCACTCATCTATCAAAGGACATTGGTTGTTTCCACAACTTGGCCACTGTGAACAGGGCTGTGATGAACATTGGGGTAGTGATTAGAGAAATGCAAATTAAAACCACAATGAGATGCCACCTCATACCTGTTGGAATGGTTATAATCAACAAGACAAGGAATAACGGGACACTGGGATGGCTCAGCTGGTTAAGTGCTTGCTTTGCAGCCCTGGAGCCCGAATATCGAATCCCAGCCCAGGCCCAGGTGGACCCACATGCTGAACTGGGGTGTGTCCCCAGTTCAGTTCTTGCCAGGGTCTATGCGGGAGGCTCCCAGCCCAATTCCTCCCTGTGCACCCACCTGTGGAGTGAAACTATATGGAAAACTAATGCTGTCAACTATGGAGACTGCTCTGGACCCTCCCCCTTCTCTCTGTCTCTCTGTCAAAAAACAATAAAATTAATCTTAAAAAAAAAAATGGCAAGGAATAAGTGCTAGAGAGGCTGTGGAGAAAAAGGAACCCTCATACACTGCTGGTGGGAATGTAAATTGGTACAACCACTATGGAAGGCTGTATGTAGGCTCCTCAAAAAATTTAGAATTACCGAGGGGTGTCCTTTTCCTGTCGCGAGTTGCGTGGAGCTGGCTCGCTAGTTTCTGAGAACTGAAAGTTGAGAGCTTCTTCGCGCCAGGAGGCCTGCGTCCGGCGTGTCGGCGGCCGAAACCATGCCACAAAATGAATATATTGAGTTACACCGTAATCGCTATGGATATCGTTTGGATTATCATGAAAAAAAGAGGAAGGAAGGTCGAGAGGCACATGAACGTTCAAAGAAGGCAAAAAAGATGATTGGTCTCAAAGCTAAGCTCTACCATAAACAGCGCCATGCTGAGAAAATACAAATGAAAAAGACTATCAAGATGCATGAAAAGAGAAACACCAAACAAAAGAATGATGAAAAGACTCCACAAGGAGCAGTACCTGCATATCTACTGGAC